>JADNRX010000109.1:0-151471 GCA_015501595.1 Hymenopellis radicata | reverse complement strand
GAGGACGACAAGGCATTTGGGTCCATCGATAAGCCCAACGTGGGACAAAGATTATGGACGTCGCGAAAGGAGAACCAGTCCAAGTTTGGACGCGGGGAAGCAGACCGTGCTGGATCTCGACTACCGCAACGGGTACGAGATCGAGGCGAAGGACCTTGGCGACTGGCGACCTGCAGTGGCCTGGACAAGGAGATCACGCCTGTGTTGAGTCAGACGCTGTTTGTGGGGAGGAACCGCAAGGCTGCGGTTAAACTGTATAAGCTCGCCGTCTACAAGGAGGGCGGCCATTTTGATTGGCACAGGGACTCGACGCACGGCGATGACCATCATGGGACGGTTCTGGTCTCGCTGAACACGGCCTGGAAGGGCGGTGCGCTGCTCCTGCGCCACCGCGGGGTGGAGACGACCTTTGATATGCAGCCGGCGAATAAAGGAAAGCTGGTGGAGATGCAGGTCGTGGCGTTCTACACCGACGTCGAGCACAAAGTGGATCCCGTCACGGAGGGCGTGCGCGTGGTGCTCCAGTACGACGTGTACGTGACGACGGATCATTACTATTTCTGATAGTGAGGATGAGGATGAGGATGAGGATGAAGACCAGCCCATTTATGACGTTATCAACACGGCATCCGTACAGCGCAACTCTGGATATGAGCTTCCTGACGTTACTGAGAACGACGAGGCGCTGGAGCTGTTGATCAAGACTCTTCGGGCCTCGCTGAAGCAGAAGAAGATTGAGGAGGTCGGGTTCCCGTTGCGCCATCTCTACCGCCAACAGAGTATCCTCCCGCAGTACCTGAAAGGCGTCGACGCTCTCATGTACCGCCGCTTGTCGCCGCTCTTTGAGGTCTCTCTGTACCCTATCTTGCTGCATGCGACGGCGGACTGCGAGTCGGGCAGCTACAACGTGTACGGAGCATCTTCCACGGTGTATAAATGTGTCAATCCGGAGCCCACGGAGGAGGAAGATTCGGATGAGGAAGAAGATTCGGATGAGGAAGACGCGTGGGTTAAGAGCTGCGCTGAGTTTTATTTGTATGATGCCATTGATGTGCGCTACATCTCGAGTGTGGAGTATATTGAGCATACGGGTAATGAGGCTCAGGAAGCATGGTGTAAGTATTTTGGTGGTGGGATGTTTCTGCGCGCGAAGGAAAGTGCGGGTGGCAAACGGGCGCATCATGGTGCAAAGGACGATTCTGCGGCGAAAAAGCCCAAGCAGAAATAGTGCCACATGAGGAGTGCTAATCTCTTTTTCATCTTTTTGTAACATTTAGGAAATTGTATTGTTTAGGGATTCAAATACAACCTCTCCTCTCCTCCACCTCGTCTCACCTCACCTCTGCCTCACCTCACCTCTCTGACCTTACCTCATCAGATCACCTCCTCAGGCAATGGCACACAAGTCTGCGGCCAAACTAAGAACACCTCGACTTCAAAGCAAGTCTTAGTTTTCCTGCGAGGACCGCAGTGATAATTTCCGCCGTGTGCCGACCATGTGGATGAGTAGTGTGGGAGACTAGCTGGAAGCTGTGCAAAATCGATCGCGGTCACCTTAACAGTGACCACCACCATGGCTGACATCTTTCCGCCAGAGGTATTCGACACCATCTTGGACCAGGTCTACATCCTCGACGGAGAGGCGAAATCTAATTACTACTCCCAAGACTATAGCTTGCGGACAGATTCGACCAAACCAGTAACAACCCTCCTCTCATGCTCCTTAGTCTGTCGATCATGGCTCCCCCGCACGCGTCTGCACACCTTCGACACCGTACATCTCACCGGTTACTTCGACCGCACTATCGGTGTCACTTTCGGCGCGCTCGTCGCGCATCCACTGTGTACGTTCCGCTCACACGTCCGCCGGCTGAGCCTCCATGAACTCCATGAAAGCTACAACCGGAACCCTGCCGAGGGATTTTGGATCAACAGTGTTCTCCCCCAACTTGCGCTCCTACCGCACGTCGAGGATGTGTCCATATATCACGCGCGCTTCACCAACGTGGCCGAAGAGGAATGGAGGGCGGGTATGCCGCTTTTTGGTCCGCAGTTGAAGCGCTTGGACATGCAATCTACGTACTTTGACAGGATCAGCCGTATGACAGAGCTCGTGTCTCGTTGTACGAATCTAGAGAGTCTTGCACTACGATATATATTCCCGGGCAAGGATGGTGCCCCTCAGGCTCAGGGCGATGACATAGCCATCACGACGCCGTCATCGCGAATTCTGCAGTCTCTATCTCTACGACACGAAATCGCGATCAGCGCCGAGTTCTTGACGTGGCTTTGTGCTACTCCAGGCTCAATCAAGATTCTCACCGTTGATATGGGATACATCGGTATTAAAGAGGCGCATCATGTTTCCCGCTTTCTGTATGACATTGGCCAGTCAATTACTAGTCTAGCAATCGCCTTCGTGGATTCATCGTCTGATTCAACGGATGGGCAAGGTGTGTGTGACATCACCGGGTCTTTGTGCGCACTCTGATTGCACCAAGATGCATTCTGTCGCGTCGCCGACTTGACGACTCTCACCAAGTTGGAGACTCTTCGATTTGGAGTCCTTGTTATTTCTCCGACTTACCCGGGACGTGGGTTATCAGCGAAGCACGTCCCGTCTATCCTTGAGAAACTCAGTTCTCCTTGTCTCAAGGAGATCCGATTTGATGTTTCGATGGAGAAGGCGGCTGATCATTGTGCCGACGCTGAATGGTGCAGGTTATTCGGCTCTGGAGGTCCTGTCGTTTGACAGGACCTCCAAGAAGGAGAATTTGGAGGAGGCGAAGACGTGGTTGCACGAGCATGTTGGGAAGAGGTTGAAGAGGAATGTTGAGATCAGATTTTATACGTCGTATTTTGATATTACTTAGGCACATAGGTACATGCGCAATAGTACACTAGGAATCTAGGATCGTGGATTTCATAAACGCGTTATGCAGTTTATTTGCACACGACTCTGGCATTCCAGCCCAAATTCGCTTCTTCAGCCTTGTCTTCCTTTCAACACCTGGAAGGCCCGGAGGCTGCTTCGCCATCTGAGCCGTGGATGAGAGGAAGACATTGTAGTTGGTGTCATCACCCTTGCAAGGCGGTTAGTCCTCTCACCAAAGCCACTCGTGTCCTCTGGGAAAAATTTAACATCGTCACCTATCGTCACTCCGATACACGCTTAAGTCCTAGCGCGGTTTATCGGCTTTGCTGAAGCCTTCGAAGCGTTCACTTTGTTACTCGGTCAGTCTCAATGTGTGACATGGCCGCGAAGAGTACTGACATGTCACAAACAATGTACAGACCTTATCCAGACAATGATATGACCTCAGTACAGCCTAAAAGTGGTTCAAGATGCTTGACCATGGCTGAAATTCATAAATTAAACACACGAGTCTGTTGGTGAAGCCGCCTCGGATTTCTGCGCCACGACTCGAAATGGGCAGAAATGCCATCACGAGCGATCGATAACTCGCTCAGCTCATTTCCATATATGGCGGAAGCGGGCTCGACATCGCATCTCAGATCTCTCAGGTCGTGGGCGGGATACAAGCATTGCGCCACACTACGTAATGAGTCACCTAGCAACTCTTTGATCTAAACCACCAACTGTGGCGACGAATTACAAAAGGTTTGCCGTCTAATATACCATTTCTCTAGGGCTGATGTGTTTTTTTTTTTTCAGTGACCATGTCGTCGACGGAGCACCCTATTCTGGCTTACTTGGAAGTTGACAAAGCCATGGCCCAGTATCAGCGAAAGCCAGGGATTAAGGTAGCAAAGAACAACGACATCTCGAAAGCTCTCAACGATGTGGCCTGTGCGCCGTTTACATCGTTTAAGATCCTCTCTAGCCCCTCCGCCGCAAGTTTTGGTACGGCTGAGGACGACAAGGCGTTTGGGTCCATCGATAAGCCCAAGGTGGATAAGATTATGGACGTCGCGAAAGAGAACCAGTCCAAGTTTGGACGCGGGGAGCAGACCGTGCTGGATCTCGACTACCGCAACGGGTACGAGATCGAGGCGAAGGACCTGGCGACTGACGACCTGCAGTGCCTAGACGAGGAGATCACGCCCGTGCTGAATCAGACGCTTTTTGTGGGGAGGAACCGCAAGGCTGAGGTTAAACTGTATAAGCTCGCCGTCTACAAGGAGGGCGGCCACTTTGATTGGCACAGGGACTCGACGCACGGCGATGACCATCATGGGACGGTTCTGGTCTCGCTGAACACGGCCTGGAAGGGCGGTGCGCTGCTCCTGCGCCACCGCGGGGTGGAGACGACCTTTGATATGCAGCCGGCGAATAAAGGAAAGCTGGTGGAGATGCAGGTCGTGGCGTTCTACACCGACGTCGAGCACAAAGTGGATCCCGTCACGGAGGGCGTGCGCGTGGTGCTCCAGTATGACGTGTACGTGACGACGGATGATTACTATTCTGACCGTGAGGACGACGACGACGACAAGCCCATTTACGACATTATCAACACGGCGCGCGTACAGCGCTACTCTGGATATGAGCTTCCTGACGTTACAAAGAACGACGAGGCGCTGGAGCTGTTGATCAAGACTCTTCGGGCCTCGCTGAAGCAGAAGGAGATCCAGGAGGTCGGGTTCCCGTTGCGCCATCTCTACCGCCAACAGAGTATCCTCCCGCAATACCTGAAAGGCGTCGACGCTCTCATGTACCGCCACTTGTCGCCGCTCTTTGAGGTCTCTCTGCACCCTATCTTGCTGAATGCGACGGCGGATTACCAGACGGGGAGCTACAGAATGGACGGAGCCTCTGCCATGGTGTATAAATGTGCCACCGATGCCAATCCGGAGCCCACGGAGGAAGAAGATTCGGATGAGGAAGACGAGTGGCGTGAGAGGTCGAGGCGAACGAATGCACCTTGGGAAGTTGATGAGGGCGCTGAGTTTTATTTGTATGATGCCATTGATGTGCGCTACATCTCGAGTGTGGAGTATATTGAGCATACGGGTAATGAGGCTCAGGAAGCATGGTGTAAGTATTTTGGTGGTGGGATGTTTCTGCGCGCGAAGGAAAGTGCGGGTGACAAACGGGCGCATAAAGGTGCAAAGGACGATTCTGCGGCGAAAAAGCTTAAGCAGAAATAGCGCCACATGAGGAGTGCTAATCTCTTTTTCATCTTTTTGTAACATTTAGGAAATTGCATTGTTCAGAGACATTTCAATAAGTACGCTGTATTGTATAGGCACCCAACTGTCGTGAAGAAGGAGACTTTGAAGCAAGAGTGCCGTTCAAAACCTTCCTTAACGACCTGAGTCGTCGTCGACTTCAAACTAAGGGCGAAGGTCTATCTCTAGACGTCAGTGTAAAAACGACCCAGACCCCGTACCAGAAACCACGCCACACACTCATCAATATTTACCAAAGACCTCCTTCACATACTTATTAGTACGCTAGTCTCTCCTAGACAGACTGACGATACGGCGTGACGAGCGAGCAAAGTACTTGTATGTAGTCTGTTTCAAATCGCGGGGGTCTTGGCCGGCACCTGGTTGCTTATGCAATCAGCCCGATTAGGAACATGCGTCTCTCCCTATACCACCACGATCACAGATAATAAACGTCTTTTGTGCCCTCATTTTCGCGTCTGTCCTTGATTCAATGCTCGCCGCCATAGCCTGGAACAGCCCTGACGGCAAGGCAACCATCAAGCACATTGTCATCAGTCGCATCCTGATGTGGAAGGACGAGTTGTCGATAGTCTTATTGCTGCTAATAACCGACGCTGACAAGAGCAGTAAACCGTCTTCTGCCATGCTCCATCTGCTGCTCTCGTACTGATAAGACTATCAAATTCCCTAGTACTCGCGCATCCATGCATCCAGTGGCAAATCAACATATAGACAACAAGACATATGACGGAGCAATACAGGGCTTCAAATAATTTCAGTATCAGGCATGAAATGCCTTACCATCACAATCACCACCACATCCACAGCCATGTCCACGGAGGACCCCCGAAAATGCTACCAAATGTCTGATCCCGACCCAAAATTCTTATCCGGATCCCAAAAAGGAAGGTGTATCCGCACTTCGTACCAGACTTCAAAAAATGGTCGATTTTTATCCGCACTATGCCTCAGACGTGCCGGAGCCGGGTACCAGGCGCCGGCAGGCGGCGGCGCGCTGCGCCCATGCTATCGAGCGTCAAGAAGCGCTTGCCGTGAGGTTCGAACCACCGAAGCGACCAAAATAGCCCGATCTTGGGTTGCGCTCTGCCCACTGCGCTATGTGGTCTTAGGTGCCCAGATTTTATCCGCACCAGCATCAGACCCTCCTGTGGACCCAAATCTTATCCGCACTGTGGCTCATACCTCCTGCCCAAAAAGTGCGATTTTTATCCGGAAAAGTACCATACATATTTTCAAAAACCTCAAATTTTATCCGCACAGGCATCACACATTTGGCACTATTTTCGGGGGTCCTGTCCACGGCCACATCCGCGGCCCTCGCCATCACCGCTGCCACGACAATATCCACCACGTACTCAGTCGCCATCACCCCGGAAGTTGCTGCCACCACGTCCGCATTCACCACGGATGCCACCACGAAATTCGCTGTAACCACGACCATGGAATCCACCACGCTCTCCCCCGTGCCCACCACGCTTGCTACCACAACCACATCAGTGCCACATCAGCTCTTAGCCTGGACGAAACCGTCATCTTCAACAGGCTGTACTGGTTCGGCGGAGACAGGCGTCTGTGCATCTCCATTGCTTTCAGCTGCGGGTGTCGCCGCACCAGAAGGATTGAACGATGGCGCCAGAAGGATTGAACGACGCGTGAATTTCATAGAGAGACTTAGGAGAGACGGCAAAGTGTCATCTTTATCGGCTCAATCAACGGCGGCGGGAGCCTAGGGCATGTTCGTGGGTTGCACGTACCTGAGCATTAGGAGATTGAATCTCATCCGCCATTGGATCAACCCATCCGTTAACAGCAGTTGTTGACTCTGAATGAGCTTTGGGTCCCGGTGCATCAACAGAGACCCACTCCGTAGTTTCTTTGACCGGAGTTTCGAGTTCACTTGCTTGCATGAAATGGAAACTGCTAGATGTTGTTAAAGGCACTCCTGACACTGGCTTATCTTCTTCAACAGAGTAATGCCATTCTGGATGCATTTGGGTTGAATGAAATGAATTACGACGCGTCTGGGACCATAGACATGGCCAGGACGCATCGGGCGATGAAAAAAAACGAGTCACATGTATTCCTAATCGGGCCAATTGCATAAGCAACCGGGTGCCGGCCAAGACCCCGCGATTAAAACAGGACTATTAGTACGCTACAACAACGAGCCTGACATGTATTCCCAAATGACAATAAACAACGAAGAAGATCTATCACTAGTACAATCAAGTGTCCATTCCGTCACTCACTCGACCCCAACTCCTCATCGACCCCGCATCCGATCCCTGCACCGCCTCAACCCCAACCATCGCGGGCGCCCGCGGCGGGATCATAATCGGCTCAATATGTATGCTCCCCCGCATCGGATGCGCCATCGGCGACGGCGTGTATTTCTTCGGCGCCTTGCCCATGCTCTTGATCCGCGTCAGCGAAGTATGCTTCCCCTGTATCGCGCGCACGAGCGGGTCGGCGCCCTTCTGCGTGATGACGGAATCGTCGTAGGGGCTCTGCACCCAGGAGACGGTGCGCTCGCGCGCGTGCTGCGGGCTGCCGATGCTGATGTTGTACGCGCGCGAGCTGATGAAGGACACGGCGCTCGGCTTGCGGTAGCGCTCGACGACGCCGCTGTTCGTCGACTCGAGCCACTGGCTGGGCACGTCGCGCAGGCGCGCGGCGCGCTCTTCGTCCTCGGCCGTCTCCTGATACCCTTCGTCGTCAACCGGTGTCGTTGGCTGCGTCGTCGCGCCGTCCGAGATGGCAGTTGTCATCCCTGGAGTCTCGGAAGTGGTGGTCGCAGAGTACCGCCGACTGTTCATGTACGCCGGGACGTGGTACTTTGTCGCACGTTTCCGCTCGCCGCTACTTCTCGGAAGACCCTCGTCCGCCTCGGGCACAGAAACCAACTGACTCAGTCGCCTACGGATAGGCGCGCGCCCCTTCTCCCGTAGATCTTCGGAGGAGAATCTGGCTCCGCCCACGACTGGCGATCCGCCACAACAGCTTTCGCAGGCAAAACAGGAAACTGCGCCGTCAATTCCCTCACACACTCAATCGACGAATCCGTCGTGAACTGCGACACGCCCCGCGAATGCGAAATATCCGGCTTGCTCATCCGTTCACTTATCGTCGACCTATAATACTCCGACAACCGGTCATTCATCTCGCTGAGATCCGGACGAGATTTTACCGAGTCCGCTATCGTTGCCGGACTAGGCATGTCGAGCGCGGAGAAGCGCATTTGCAACTTGGGAGCTCCCGCTGCGAAGTGGATCGTCACGCGCTGCGCGGGTTTTTGGGTTTTGAGGTCGGTGAATTGGGCGAGGCCGAGGCCGGTCGTTGCGCGCGGGCCGATTCCTCGGTCGTTCGTGGCGCTCGTAGCACGAGGAGTCGTGTGAAATTCGGTAGCACTGGGTGACAGTTGTCGGAAGGTGCTCAAGCGAGGGTTGGAGATGAGGACTCGAGGATGTGATATTCGTCTCCCGCGAGGAGTTCTCGGGCTGCTCTGCATACTGCCGCCTGTCACTCGTTGGAATTCTCCGAAGTTTTCGATGGTGTCCAACCTGATTTCAATGTCAATTATGAGTTGCCGGCAGAAAGCATGATCGCGTACCCTTTCACAACACCAATGCTGATACACGCATGACTGAGAAGGCGAAGAATACGCCTCGTTATTGCACCACCAAACCCAGCGTGAGCAAAACCGATGACGGTTTCAATAGCGCCGAGCTTTAAGCCACCTGATATCCACCCAGTACCTTTGAAGAGATAGCCTTGATCCGAAGACGCCGCCTCGAGATCGCGTTGGTTGAGAAAGGCCTTTATAAGGCGAAAGAAGGCGAAAGAAAAGTTGATGGCTTGGTATGCCGTGTGGAGAGCGAGTGTCATGCTTGTGAAGAATTGCCATATATCATGATCACGATCATTCTTGAAGCCGATGAATATTCGACCGCCTACGCCCACTAGGTGATATTGTCAACGAAACGGAGGTGGTATGGAGGAGATTAGACGCACTTCGTGATATCCCCGCTAGGGATGCTATCTCGTTGAGGATCACAATGGCGGGAATGAAGAGGAAGAGCATGGTTTGGGCGATAGTTCGGAAGCGTCGGGGCAATGTAGTGAGTAATTCGGCGCTCGTAAAGAGAAATATGAAGAGTGTGTAAGATAGTAAGGGTATGAAGGAAGCGGCACCTGTATGGATGGTCAGCGAGATTCAATAGTGCTGCGGATTTGCGCACCCAAGAAGATATCCACCGTGCTAAACACGCTCAAGTTGTCCCGCACAGCAGGAATTATATGTGATAAAAGATCAAGAAGCGCCAATAAAAGGTAGGACCAAGAGTCAAAAACGAGGAGAAGATGTCGCCTATGGCAGAAGGTTAATTAACAAGCTCTGCCTGGATACAATACCACTCACCAGCCCGTCCCCCAATTAGTTACGATCAACGAAGTGGAAAAGATAATCTCAAGCGCGGGAGGGATGATGAGCACGAGATTTTCCACCCTGGTCAACGGAGCGCAGCGCAGGATTGAGAGTGATGAGAGGCATAGGGATCCCATCTAATAGTAGTAGCAGCTTGTCGGGTATTGAATGATAGAAATACAGAGCATTTCAGAGACCAGCTGAAGCCCGGAGAGAGAAAGTCCGTGGAAAGGAATGGACCACAGGCTTTGCTGCCGTCAGAGGGAGGCTGCGTCGAGAGAGTGTAAGGGATGAAGTGTGGGAACTTATTCGCCCGGCTCGGAAGGGTAACCACCTGTGCACCTCAATTAGCGGAGCGGGCTTGCGTTGCTACCAACAGTGAGGGTGGATTTCATCAGAAATGTCCAGTGATGGGTCCTTGTCGTCGTTATCGGCAACTAATGACCAACCATCGTAATTCGAGTGTTAATCAGTGAAACTCCAAAGGACATCAAGAGTCTACAGATTGTAGCGCAAGCAACAAATCTCAGTCTGAGAGATCTGGTTAAAATTGTGTTGCGAAGACGGTGGTGGGAAAGGGGCGCGATCATCTTCTTTCAACCAAATGGCCACTTCGTCCAAAGTAACGATCGACTTGTATAAAACGTTACCCTCTGCACAGGTAATCCCTCCTTTTGCTCCAACATCTCTCGCTCACCGGTTGCCAGAATGCCATCCCTACCAACAACAACTTTACGGCCAGTTTCGTCACCTCGGGGATGACGCTGGCGTCGGACGCAGCAGAGATCTACGCGACCCGCGTCCATGGCCGAAAAGTCGTCCTTGAGAACCCTGTCAAGGAGAGTCAATCCAAGAAGGAGAAAAAGGAGCGCAAGGCGAGGCATAAAGCTCTCCAAGAGAAGAAACGAAAAGGGATATCCAAGAGAGACAATGGGAAAGCTGTTTGGAGGCTTGACGAGCGACAAGCACAGTACGCGACCGAATTTATTTGATTGATTGCTGCTGATAAAAGTCCAGATTTGCCTTGTTCTTGCCGCTACACCATCTATGGATGGGCTACATGTCGGAATTGCTCAATCTGCCCAACAAGCCTACTCGTCCGCCTTTGCAAAGCGATATGCCCTCCTCTGCCGCTATGCACCCAAAGTTACTCAAAGCAGATTTCCACGGATCCGTTATAACAGGTTCGTCCAGTCCAGGTCTATATCTGACGCGCGCCCATATGTCATTCGCAGTGCGCCAAAGCAAGAATCCATCCCTCCTCGGCATCTCCGGTATCGTCATCCACGAGACAGAGAATACCTTCAATATCATCACCAAAGCGAATACAGTCAAACGTTTGTGCTCCCTTTCGCTATCTTCAGTCGTTTACTCAGGTGAAATTTATTTTAGTAATACCCAAAGCCAACTCGATATTCACGTTTGCTGTCCCACTATACTCGACACTGCCCCCTACGCACACGGAAGCCATGCCATTTCCGGTTCCGTCTGCACAAGAGTCACAGGGCACCGTCCTCGACCGGCCGCACATACAATTCGAACTTTACGGAAACCAGTTCTGCTTCCGCTCTGCTGATCGCGCCGGACGCAAGTTCAAACACAAAGAGACGATAGAATTATGATAGATATGCACCTGACAGTCGACCTTGTCCATTGAAACTGGAAATTCAGTCGTCGTCGGTCTAGTTCCACGTTCTCAGTGTCACTGAACCTAACAAGAACATAATTATCTCTCATGTGCGTCTTCCGCGTCGCAGCGGCTGTTATGATGATTGAGTATGCTACAGGTGAAGAGTCAGGCCTTCATGAATCCAGATCTCCAACTCGACCGGGAGGAGTTCAAGAATGAATACCTGATTGTAATGACTTTTGTAGCGTCCAAAGTCGCTGGAGAGCTTCCGAAGATTGCAAATTGTACTGAGCTCATGGACAGCCAGGTCATGGTGGAGTTTAGGAAGATGATGGAGGAATCCGAGGCTAACAAATGAGAAAGTGTAGCGCTAGTGGCCGGAAGTGCGTTATGCGCGGCCAAAGTCACGAAGTATCACGATGCAAGTTGTATTGGTACAGAAGCTGCAACCATTGGCAGATGTTTCCTAACTGTCTACATTCACTATCGCAGCAAAAGTCTCAGCACAAAAATAGTGATCCTGTGCAGCAGCGGTTACCTCTTCAATCGATTAACATTACTTCGCCGCAACGCCTGCCTTTGCCTTGGCTTCGGCGGCTTGGAAGTCCGTAAGCGCCTTGCTGTCCATGAATTCCGTGTAAGTCGATATCTTTGGTAACTCTCCCTCGATCTTCGAGGGCACAAAGTTGAGGACAATCAGATACTCGTTTTTCAGGACGTTCCCCAACTTGGAAACCGCCTCCCCTTGAAGCTGAAAGCAGCTTTTATGGTCGTCAGAGCATCTAAATTTGAATACCACTCACATGCGAGATGACAATGCTATTGTTAGGTTCGGTTACTGTCAAGATTTTGAACTATTATCGAAATCAGATTAGCTCTATTCAATTTTTGAAACAGAGATTTACGCACTACGAAGCTGTTAATCGTCGGCAGGAGGACGTCTTTGAGGTATGGTACCGCCTGAGCTTTGCTCAAGGGCGGAATGTTGAGAGACGTGGGAAACATGGACCACATGAATTTCTCGTCGTCCATGGTCTTTGCAAGAGCATCCAAGTCCATCGCGTTCCAGCTATTGATATACTGGGCGAACGATCGATGGGCAGGACTGGCATTGGGAGGGACAACGTAGTTCGGAGCCATGATTCTCAGGCGAGTTTCTGCGGCCGCAAGTGACGAGGTGTAGACCAGAGACGAAGTGAGGTTGGGGTTGTTGAGTACTCAGCAAGTTCAGAAGCTTGCAGCTTTTATCGAGCACAATCCGAGTCGGTTTTAGAGCTGGGATAACAGAGCGGCGATGAGACGTTGATTATAACGATTACGATGGTCAGAGTAATTGAAAAGAGGACGTCATGCGAGTATTTTCGGCAAGGATCTGTCTTCCTGTTGATTCGTTTCTATAGAGCGGTCCGTGCGTGGGAGGTACCACGTGACGACTTTGCGATTCGAGCGTACCACCAGCATCATTTCGCTGACGCCGAATGAGTCCTTTTTTCCCGCCTGTGCATCTTGCTAATCCTCAGTGATGGTTGTGTAATTTCGGCCGTCCTCTTGCCTTGATGTCGGCTGTCACAGTCATAGGCTCAATGATTGACGGAGAAAACGATCAAAACGGCGAACTCGTCCTAAAAATATCTTTCTGCGAGCTTTTTCACCAGAGGCAGAATTCGTACACTTCTCCGATTATGACATAGATCCCTGTAACTCTCATGGTAAAACTCTTTCCAGCTTCCTGACACCCAGTGAAGCGTTGGCCAACCGCGGCCTGCAGGACCCTAGATATCGGACTGCTCGCGCCTTCATTTCGCTTACGGTCGGGCTAAACAAAGGTTGAACGTAATCTTTTCGGTGGGGCCGTTAGTCTATTTCTCAATGCGTCCAGCGTTTTGGCCTTGACGGTATCTGGCAAACGACGACCGCCGAGGAACAAGCTATTTTCAGACTTTACGTTAACCTTCTATCCCCCTCCCCTCCGATATCTTGTTTCTGTGCTCGATTCTCCCGAATCGGTGCTGCTATTATCGCAATCTACGGTAAATCGGTGGCTCCAGTGCCTGCTTGGCTATTCCTAATGACGCCCGCAACGGATTTGCAGGCTAGCGGTAAGAATCATGGCTCAAAGGACTTGAGAGACGTGAGTATAAAGGGCAGAGGCTCGACACTGCTGTATCACACAAACCGACATGTCTTCTACCACTCTTCTTCTAGCATTTGCATCTGCAGCAGCCCTATACGCTTTGTACAAGCGTTACACTAGGTTTTCACTGTCCAAGATTCCTGGACCTAAGTCCGATTCATTCTTGTTTGGTAAGTCATCGTTGTCATCCTGTCAGTTCATCACATGCTGATGATCTCTCTGTGCAGGTAACTTCAAGGAGTACGCACGTTCTGAAGCAGGAGAGGTATGCCAGTCATAAATCATCCTCGCCCCAGAGACTAACCACATCGACAAGGCCGACTTTAAATGGCAATCCATGTATGGCGATGTTGTTAGAATCAACTCGCCTTTCGGAGTCAGTCCATTATTGTGCTTCAATAGTACACGTCTGAATTCTTCACTAGGGCGAACGATTGTTGGTGTCGGACCCG
This sequence comes from Hymenopellis radicata, assembly GCA_015501595.1. Lineage (NCBI taxonomy): Eukaryota > Fungi > Basidiomycota > Agaricomycetes > Agaricales > Physalacriaceae > Hymenopellis > Hymenopellis radicata. Next base: position 137,678 of record JADNRX010000109.1, on the reverse strand, counting down.
AAAGCTCTACACTATGCCTGGCAGCAGGCTGGATCCTCCTTCGACAAACCGCCTGCGCGTGTCGCGTTGTCGGAGATGGCGTTGGGACCTGGCCTGATTAATGTTGTTGGTGAGGCGTTCTTTTCATCGCCTGATGATAGGCTTATGACCGACATGTAGGTAACATTCATAAACGCCAACGCAAAGTAATGTCAGTACTTGCATGTTGATACTGGTCGGTGCCTTCCTTCATGTATGTTGATTGGTTTCTATAGGATGCCGGGCTTTGGAAGCACCGAAGCGAAAGCCGCCTTCCCAATATTCTCTAAGCACGCAGCGAAGGTCAGTCATTATGCCAACTTGTAAGATAGGTGCCTTAACACATATGTAGCTAATGGCGAAATGGGGCGATATGTTCTCGAACGAAGCCTCGGAAACCATTGCCGTGGATATTCCGTACTGGCTCTCCAGGGCGACACTCGATGCCATTGGTGAAGGTAAGCAAATTCCATAACCGATGCACGAAGTTCTGTCTAATTTTTGGTGCCAGTCGCGTTCGACTACCAACTCGGGGCTCTTGATCACAAGGACAACGAGCTCACGAAAGGATACTTCAGTCTCGTGTACGTTGTACCAAGGACTTCACTTTTCATGTGCTCACTCTTGCCAACAGCTTTGACCTATTCAATGCCCAAACACCTAAAGATGTCCTCCTCATCAATCTGTTGGACACGCTACCGCGATCAATCGCACGGTTTCTCCTAGCACAACTGCCAAATAGCCGTCTTCAGCGCGGACGAGATACAGGCACTGCGTCCACTAACATCGCCAGGCAGCTTGTTGCGGAGAAGTATGCAGCTCTACTCGACGGCAAGCCCAGTAAGGATATTATGAGTATCTTGGGTACGTTATGAGCTGCATTCGTCTGACGCTACTCACTCGCGATGCAGTGAAAGCCAATGCCAACGCTGACAAGAGCACTGGACTGACCGATGTGGAATTGCTCGCACAAATGAAGTTAGTCTTGACCCCCGACAGCATCATTTCAACGCTTACGCTTTAGTAGTACTATCCTTGTCGCCGGTCACGAAACCACCTCGAACACTCTTACGTTCACGCTTCTAGAGCTCGCCAAAAACAAGGACATTCAGAACAAGCTCCGTGCAGAAATCAGGGAGCATAGGCGCAAGATCTATGCTCAAGGTCGTACAGAGTTCACTCCGGCTGACATCGATTCCATGCCGTACTTGGCTGCGGTCGCAAAGGTAGACGAGTCTTCGTTATTTCGGGCTTCATGCTAATAACGTACTGGTAAACAGGAAACACTGCGCTTCCACCCTGTCGTCTATAACCAGTTCAGGATGGCAGACAAAGATGAAGTACTCCCTTTACATCGTCCGATCACCACCAAGACAGGAGAAGTGTTGGATCAGCTGCCCGTCAAGAAGGGGACATCCTTATCGCATCTATTGCTGGGTATAACCGGTATGCCAGTCGCATCGCGTGTTTGTTCGTCACTGAAGTACTTTCAGTCACACGGATGTCTTTGGACTGGACGCGAGTACCTACAACCCTGACCGGTGGTTGAAGAAGGACTCGAAATACTCCGGCGTACTGCCCGGTGTATATGCGAATGTGTACGTCATTCGCTTCATCTCAGGTCTTTAACCGACACGCTATTCTAGTTTCACCTTCGGAGGAGGAGGCCGCTCCTGCATCGGCTGGCGATTCGCGTGAGTATCCCAACTCTCTTCTACCGAGTCCAAGTAACATTCCTCTTAGGATCATGGAAATACACGCCTTCTTGATCGAACTAGTCAAAGACTCTGAATACTCTCTGAGTCCGGATATCGATCCCAGTCGCATTCGTCGGGAGCCTTGCTTCGCTATGTGCCCGACGCTGAAGGGCGAGGAAGATAAAGGGTCACAGTTGAAGATGACTGTTACAATGGTGCCGGAGGATGATGACTGATACGGCCTCGAGTAGACGAACCACCGAGAACAATGTCCAGTACTAGTGTATAAGAATTCCGCAATAATCATAGCTACTCTCAGTGATTAACGACCTGCTGATGTTTTCTTTAGCAATGACATGCTGGAGTTCGCGGTGAGAAATGAGGTTGCTCCCATTATTGAAAGTTTCCAATGACCTAGGAAGGTATTGTGGAGGCGATAGAGAAGCTGAAGGCAGTACTGTAAATGTGCGTTACTTACCGAGGCGTATGATCGATTAAATTCGGAAGACCGGGCCGATATCCTTTCCTGTTTTTCCTTCTGTCTTCCTGTCTTGCTTCCTGCTCTTGATGTCGTTATGTCGGTCGATTAGGCCGTGCTCCTCGTCGCACGGCCCACAAATCATCAATACCTTCGGTGTGCGCTACCGTTCAAGCAAGTCGGCCAAGAGATACGGGGCCAAGGTGAAAGCGAAGGCGGCAGCTTTGGCAGCGACTTTGGCGCCAACTCGCGGGAAGATTTTAAACAATGTGGGCTCCACGCCGTACGCGAGCCCGGACGAAGACCATCCTACCGAGACGCCATGGCCCGCCCGTGGTATTCGTGTAATCCGCACAGGAAAAATGAAAATCTCTTAGGGAAGACGCCGCAACTTTGAGTGGTGATAGTACCCCGCGACACTTCGAAAGCACGTCCTGCATTCGCAACTGTTCCTGCTCCAAGTGTTGTACGACGGCGCGAAGGTGCTCTCGTCTGGTGGCAAGAAGCCGCCATTTCCCGCTCTTGATTGCACGTTTCCGAAAGATTCGGACTTCGACGTTGTCCTTCCCACCAGCGCCGCTTTAGCCAGTCCTTGCCAGCGAAACCGTGGAGACGACACTGGTACTCAGCGATAGCGACAGCCGTTAAAAATGGATGGCTACGACGAGTTCATTGGCAAGAAAGCGCATTCAAGGGTGGTCACTGGTGACTGCAGAACGGTAATATCATATTCGAGTGTGAGGTTACTTCCGCTTGACATCCGCTATACTGAGTACGTTTCGAAAGAAAGACAAATGCGACACTCTCCACTGCGCCTGTGCGTTCGACACTCAGGGTTTCCTAGGCCGTCCTGTACAATTTAGATCGTACACGTCCACTTACGCGTTCTTCGCGACGTAGCCTGCGTGGACGTTGTAGCAACACTTTGGAGGGGGAACTTTGTTCCAGGTATAAGTACCGCCTGCGAATGTATGTGGCTTGCAGTTCACAAACCTTCTTCGGATTTACATCGCCCCTTTATACCTTAGGTTACTCAGTACTCTGGACGACGACGCAGTGGGAACTCAGTTGTTCAACGTATCGTTTGAAGTGATCGCTTGGGGTCGTGAATTAGATCGACATCGACGATGAACGTTGTCGGTTTTGGACTAGGGAGCCACTCAGATGTTTCCAAGCGCCTTATTTTCCACGCATTAGAAGAGAAGGCTAAGCTGTTTCAAGGCGAGTCAAGTTCGAGAGGTACGATCCAAACACTAACGCTCGCGTTAAGAGAGCCACATACTGTGCCGTCTGCCATCTTAAGTGACGTATATTAACAGCCTGTTAACAGCACCGATTTCGATCGCATTCTTCTTCCCCACCACTCCCCCCACATCTGTGGGGTATTTGTTGCAATATGCTTTGGGTCTCGACTCTCTATATCGAACTCCAGCATGGTTTCTGTGCATTTTCAGCGCTGGGGGACATAATTAGGGTTCTTCTGGGGACAACGCGGACCAATCGTTGGCACGTCGCATCCTCCTTTTCGTTCTTTCTCTGGATTCGAAACTCGAAATTCAAAGAAGCGCGCGGCTGTCAATAACTGTCACATGCAGGCGCGAATGCACTGCACAGCTCATCGTGTCAGCGGAAGGTTGCCCTCGATCCCTCTGGAGCAAAAGGCCGTTTGAATTTATTCTATCGCTACCCGGTTGTCCAATAATCGCAGAGAAGTCATTCTTCCTTCCTTCCTCTGATCATGGCAACATTTTTTGGTGATACCTTGACCTCCTGTCCCTGTCCGTCTACTGGAATGCAGCATATAAAATGAAATGCAGACGAATTCAATTCCATATTAACTCTTCTACTTTCTATCTTCTGCCGCACACTCATTATGTCATCGCACGGAAACGAGAAGACCGTGGCCATTGGGGATCTCGAGGATAACCGCTCTTGGCAACTCGCGCGTTCTGGTCCTCCCGCCGCGGCCGCCTCCACGCCACCTCCTGTTGATGCCTCCATCCTGTATGTTCGCGATGCATGTGCCTAAAACTTTACTAAACGCTTCTATAGTGGCTTGTATAGCTTCGGCGCCACTTGCACCCTCATCTCCCTCTACAACTGTCGCGCCAGTGGCGTCGTCGTTCCCAATGTTGTCGTCGGAATGGCTCTCGCTATCGGTGGCCTTGGTGAACTCCTTGCGGGCATCTTCGAGTTCATCAGAGGGAGCACCTACACCGGTACACGTGCGTCTCGTTAAACCCACACTCGAAATGGTCGTATACTGATGTCTGCTTTAGTTTTCTTGTTCTACACGGGATTCTGGCTCTCCTACGCGGCGATCCTCTTGCCCGGTACTGGTATCATAGCCGCCTACGCAGACCATCCGGACATGCTTGGCGACGCGCTCGGAATTTTCCTTGCCATTTTCGCTTTCGTCACCTTGTTATTCCTGTGAGTCAAGGGATGTTTACGCTGTAAGGAATGTTAATTGATCGGCTGCTTCAGTGCTGTGGGTGCCAGGAAGACCATTGCGCTCGTTTCCACGTTGGTTTTACTCGAGGTCACCTTCGTGCTGTTGTCCATCGGTAACTTCACTGGTAATACAACGTGAGTCGTCCTGTTCTTCTCGAGTTCCTAGCTGATGCTCTCATGTAGCGTCACTCAAGCAGGTGGTGTCGTTGGTGTTATCACCGCTGGCGGTGCCTTCTACATCGGCACGGGAGGATTTATGGCAACAGAACCCCGCCCTCTTTTCACTCTTCCTATGGGTGTTCTCTAAGTATATCATTCACCTACTACTGGCAAACCCATGTACACCAAAACTTTTTAATTATAGATACCTTTTGCGGGCGAAGGCACAATACATAGAGCTCGAACGACAACTTGATGGAATGGTTGCCAATACGGACGACCCACGTTCTACAGAAAAGGATGTAACTGGTGAAAACGTCAACATCCGATAGAATCATACCGGGACCAAAAACAATGATTTGGGTGATGCTGAGAACACGATCACGGCGAAGTGCGAGCAAAAATGTAATATGCACTTACGCCGTTAGAACTCCTGAGAAGAGCTGGTAAACCCATCGGAAGGAGCAGTCTCAGTCAATTCACGTACCTCGACTCTCTCTGGCACTGTTCAAGCAGGACCATACAACCTAAGATGTGCGGTGTTCTTATAAACGACGCTTTCTTCGTGCTAGAACATAATTGAGGGAACGCGCGTGTGTCACTCCTACAAGTACGTCTTGACACCCCTTGAGTATCGATTGTCGCACTGGAAGTGGAAAACTTGGTATGTGGTGTCTGTAGACATATAATAACCCTATAACGTGCTAACTACCATATTCCTCAAGGAGCGCTCCCTTCAAAAAAGCTCAGCGAGTTGCCAGCGCACCGCACATTCTGACACTAACCTTTATTCCCACACGCAGTCGAAGGCCAATTCGGCGCACTCTCTCCGTCGAGACATGCCCCGTTCCACAGAGCGCCTCCGTCCGAGCCCGACCAGTTGCTGCAGGACACCTCCGTGAATGTGCCCGTGAGTGCGCCATGTCCGGAAGGGAAGAACGCAGCGTTGCCTCCGGTGTCCTGGCAGATATCAAAGTGGAATGACATTCCGTGTTGGTTGGTGGGGTTGGCAGTCGTTTGGCTGCACCATTCCTATGGAGGGACGATGAGAAGAGGACGACTCGGGAGCGTGATGCGTTGACTGACCTGATTACCAGACACGGGGCAGAGGTCAGTCACCTATAATCAGATTATTAGCGTGGATTAAATTATGACGACGCTATAGAATAGGTACCTTCACGACGATGGAGTGGAATGGTCCGGTATACGCAGGAGAATAGGGATCCGCAGTGCCAGTGAGCGAGAAGCAACGACCACAAGCATCCCCAGCGCCGGAACCGGGGGCAGATCCAAAAGCTAGTTGGTTCATGGCAGCAGTGTACCCACTGGCTGACTTGCCACATGCTGTAAAGTCGCTGTCGAACATGGGGCAGAGAGAGATTAGACAGAATGCTCACCGGAAGCGCTACATCCAGAGTAATATGTGAAAGATGCTTGTCCGGAGGCTTGTTGGACGTAACCTCCTGTGGCTCGGTGGACCACAGTGGAGGAGAGCACGGTGCCAAGGCAGATGCCCAAGAGGATTATTGCGAGGTGCATTGTGAGCTGAAGGAAGTGCGGGTCTCGTAGGTCATTATTTAAAGAAAACGCGCTTCAATTTCGGAAGGTTTGCACTGTGAATAGATTGTGAAGATAGCACGCGTCGTTGACCCGTACCGAGCAACAGCCGTTGCCATTCACTTACAACATGGCGGATGCAGTATTATTACCAGCCATATTGGTTCGGGAACTGAAAGCGGGCTTTGAGTATACAAAAATCGATAAAGATAGAGACAACCCACGATGTTTCCGCCCTGCTGCGACTCGGTTGCATTCAAATGTGACAAGCTGCTCTCGGTGCGGAGCATAACAGACGTTCAACGTCCAAGCAGGCGGAAATCAAGTTGAGCTAGAACGCAGGGTTCAAACATTCCAACCCTTCAGTTTGAGCTGGATCATCATAGATTTCGCTGTCTAGGAGGAACGAGAGTGCTGGGAAGATATCAAACATCCCACAGATTCTCAGGCGAGTACGGAGGTTGAAGAGAACGACAGAAAGTGCGCATGCGTCGATGTGGCCATGGAATCATAACCTTAGTCGAAGTGCGAGTCAATGCGAGAGGGAGAGATACATGGGCTTAAATCTGCTGTACACTCAAACTTCAAGGAGCCGCCAGACCAGAGATTCCAGGGTGAAGATAAAGGTCAGCGTCAAGCTACAGAGTCTGCCGAGGGCCGGCTCTCCCAAGTCTCTGACAAATACACCCAAGCACCCCCTAAAATAAAAGCGGGAGTTTTTTCGTTTTTGTTTCCTTGTCGCAACCTTTTAGACAGTGCCCTGCTTGCGCCAAAAACAAGACGTGGGACGGGGCGATTCGGGTACAGCGCAGAAGGACATTGGCTGGGTATAAGAGCTCGCTAGCCTTTTACTGTGGCGACGTGGGCGTCAGACCCTACCTACATTTAAAATATAATTTTTCTAGCTCTTTTTTTCCTACAATAAACAAATGACATGTTCCTTCTCCTATGTTTCGATTGACAGTAACTCGCGTTTTGACGCGCCTCAGACGCGACACGACCCTCCCACCCTTCCTGCGTCCTACCACCACCACGATGCCACCTAAACGCGCTAGCAGCAGCTCCACCAAACGCAAAGCGAGCGACAGCGAGGACGACGACGCGAGCAGCTCCAAGCGGGCCAAGAAAGCTTCCAACACTGTTGAAGACAGCTTCACACCGGCAAACGGACAGCCAAACAACAAAACGCTGCCCGTGAACATCTCGTTCCCCGCAAAGACGGACGGCGCGCTGCGCATAGCCGCGTGGAATATATGCGGTCTCGCCGCGAGTCAGAAAAAGGTGTGTTACAATGTATTATTGGAGCCCTGCGGTGCTTATGGCGCTTAGGGATTCAAATTCTACGTCGAAGCAGAGGACCCCGACGTGCTCGTCTTGACAGAAACCAAAGTGCGTCTTTCAAAGTTTCTTTGCTATGTAAAGCCTCACGATGATAATTGACAGGTCAACAACGAGCCCGCCGATCCCGCTCTCAAGGACCGCTTCCCGCATTGCTACTGGGCTATATCAGCGACAAAGACGTACTGTAAGGCCACCCGTAGTCATCTTCGCTCTACTAAACAAATAATAACGCAGCGGGAACCGCCATCTTATCCAAGCACGAGCCCATCTCCGTGGACAGGACGCTTCCTGGCCATCCAGACCCATCTCTAGTCAAAGGGCGTATCGTCACGCTCGAATTCCCTAGCTGCTATCTCGTCGCAACCTATGTCCCAAATGCTGGCACCGGCTTGAAGGTACAACCACTATTTCCTTTGGGCGTGGCTCATTCACGCCTACTAGACTCTCGACGTCAAAAAAGAATGGAACGTCCACTTTACCCGGTACATCCGCGACCTAGACAAAAAGAAACCCGTCATATGGACTGGCGATCTCAACGTCGCGCCCACCGAAATAGGTACGCGTCTCGTGTCCCGCTGAAAATACTATCCAACAACGGCGCTTTAGATCTTGCCAACCCCAAGGCCAACTGGAACAAGACGCCTGGGTACACGGAGGCTGAGACGACGGCCTTTAAGGAAATACTGAATCCACCGGAGGAAGCAGACGCAGAACACAAGTTCGTCGATGTCTGGCGCAAGCTGCACCCAGACGACAAGCATTACACGTATTGGTCGTACCGGTTTAATTGCAGATACAAAGGCATCGGATGGAGATTAGACTTTTGTAAGTTTTTTTCAGTTCATGCATGCCCCGAGTGTTGAATCGGAGACGATCAGTTGTCCTCAGTGAGCGTCTTGTTGAACGCGTCAAAATGGTGAGTACATTTAGCATGAGCCCCGAACATAAGCTAAATGTAGATGCAGTGCGAAATACGGAGTGAGATTTGGGGCGCGTCAGACCACTGTCCACTTGTTATGGAAATCGATGGACAGTTGTAATAATCCTCCCGAATTGTTGCGAGCGCAGCGAGCAACCGAAAGCAGCACCTACTTCGCCTCTCGGAGCCTACCTGTAGGTGTCTTCGACGCCAGCTCCGCCGACTATGGGCGGAGGTAGCTGCACGAACTTTAAACCTTGTATGATTCAGAATATCATATTTGACCTGCATGAATAAGTACTTGGGGAATGAGCCCAAGTCAACACAAGCCTCCGACAAGTTCGAAACAAAAGGTTCTGTCCTGTCCCGTTAACGGACTGAACTTTCACAGCTGAGTTGAGTGTAGAGCCTCAGTCAGTCCTACACGCCCGTCAGGAAACTCTAGACTACTACTACTCTACTGCTACTATATCAACGCTTGTTCATGGTTACCTGGCGCATCGTCGGTCTGTGATGCAATCTATCCAGAGAGGATCAGTCCTTATAACTCTTAGTTCATGATTTGTACATAGGCCTGTAAGAATTGCACTGTAGGCAGAGTGAAACGGAATTCAGGATGAGCAAGTGATTTCGATCATGGTAAGGAAGGAAGGAAGAATGACATCTCAGCGCTCAGCGATTGTTGGGCTCTATGGGTTTGGACAACAACAGAACTGAGAAGACCCAACCTGGACCATTGCCATAAGGCTAATGATGCCGTATGTGTTCCATGTTCGATGACATTGACGGTTGCGAACGAAATCACGTTCCTTATGGTACCGTCGGCCAGAAGTCCAAGGTTGATTTTTCAAAAAAAGTTGTATTTCATCGATCAATTTGTCATTTCGGAAGGGCACTGGTTCAAGTCCCCGTTAGAGCACAATAGTCTGCTCAATGTATCTCACCACACACTCTTCCCCGTTGAGTGAGACAAACCAGATGAATGAGGGATGTGGTCATCTAGGCCTTAGAGTGCTTGGGAGCCCTTCTTCGGATGAAGGCAACTTGCAGTAGGCTATTTTCATGGTCTGATTGTGAACCCTTCAGCCAGATACCTCTGTTATGTGATAAGCCACCTTCAGAGCATGTGTCAGAGCTTCTAGAGCAGCTCCTCTAAAAATAGAAGCTGTGAAAATGAGTCTAAGTACTACATCTATGCCATGTAATCGTCACATTCCAAGGCCTCCATGGCATCTTCATCACCAGCCAGGTCGTCGTCTCCGTCATCTTGGACTGCATCATCCACCTGACTACGAACCCCCTCATACAGAGCCGCTGCTGGAATGAACATCGGAGACTCGTCGAACAGCGTGAACACGTCGGAGACATACTGCCCGAAACGAGCACACGACCGTTCTGAGGACAACAGTGTGTGCAGCACAAAAAATCCTTGCCCCGTTTCGCGCAACGTCTTCCAGCTGGCATCCCTCGCATTGAGCTCGTCCCAGAAAGCGTTGCGCAACCCTACAAGAGCGCCGCTCTCATCGCACACCAGTAAGGCATGGACCTCATCCTCTACGCAGCCGCGGCAGAAGCGACAGAGCCTCCACTCACGCGGAACGGGCCTCCTCCGCTGCCCATCACCCCTCCGCAGAACCTCTACCGCCAAACGATGATTCGAGGCCACGAGGCGGCCTAACGCTCGACGATGATCAGGATTTTGCACGCCTGTCCATGGCTGTCGCTTCGCAAAATACAACCGATTTCGCTCTCTCTTCCTATCGATCTTGTTACGGATTTCACGAAACCGTTGATGAAGCATCCACAGGCGAGGTGAACTCAACACGGTCCCCTCCATCCAGGCATCACACGCACGGTATACCCGATCGACCACCTCGTGGAACCACTCGTCCGTCTTCATGTCGCGACCACTCCAACCCGGCGCGACGACGGACACCGGTAACCGACACAACACATACTCCAGGTCCATCACCCATCCCGGCATTCTTTGGTTATGCAAATTGAGGGAATCCTTCACCCCGCTAGCGGCCAAGACGTGTTCTTTGACATTTAGGGTGTACTGCACGTATCGCAGTGCCAATATCACCCTTCTGTAGCGCAGAGGCATCATGCCAGTCTCCGTATACAACGGCATTGTTGTGCTTCTCCTCGTCAGTCCCAGCAACCGTCGCAGGAAGTAAACCTGGACTTTCTCCAACCTCGCGATGCCTGCCGCATGCACATCAATTGCGACCTCTGAACCAAAAGTGAGGTGGGGATCAACACACGCCTGGTACAAGCGGCAGCCCATAGACACCGTCAAGACACCCACATGATTTTCCAGTGAAAAAATGACGCTTGCCACACGCATGGCTTTGACCGCCTTTGCGACATAATGGGCAAAGAAGATGTCCCTCTTTGTGGAAGTGAACACGATGCCCACATACTTGTACTGAGACACCAGCGCGACCTGCTTCCCATCCACCAGTAGAGGCTGCAGCCGATGCACCGCTGGTATTGGACCAAATATCATCCATTCGGTTTTTGAGACGCTGACAGTCATGAAATTCGAACAGCACCAGGCAAAGAAAGCCACCAACTTCCTCTGTAGGCCCGGCTGCATCAGGAAAGGCCTATATGCCTTAAGGCATCTTAAGATTCATGTTACGCAAACATCAAACTTGAAGCTCCAAAAAGCTCTTAAAGCTCTAAAGATGTCTTAAAGCTGGTGTATCATACACATAAAACTTAAGATGGCAAAAGGCAGCAAAAGATGCTTAAAGGTGACTTAAGGCGCGTGCTTTGAATACATCTATCTTTATGCAACTTAAGACTGAAGGCATCATTGCAATTAACTTAAGACATCTGAAGCGCTCTGAAAGCAACCTGCGGGTAAAGCTGTTCGCACAGGAGAGCCCACTACCTCCATCATTACCCGTGTACACCTCAAGGCTGAGGCTCATTTATATTCGACATTAAGCCACTAAACTTGAATTGCGCAAACAAGAACATGACTACGGCAGCAGTAAGGAATTTACAGTCCTAGTATCTACAGATGTGAATATGTAATGATTGTGGGAGAGTAAAGAACGATGGTCAAGAATGGACATCCCTTCAAATCGTATCCTCCGTGGCCTTGGCTCGCAAACGATGCCGAAGAATAACCGTGATTGAAAGGTAGCGGAGTCGAAACATTCTACGAATGATCAGACGCTGGAGGTCCCTAAGCCGATCAATATGCGACTCCGGTAGAGGAGTACGTGTTGGGAGATAGAGGTTGTCGTGGGTGCGTATGAAGATCGACAGGAAGTCCCGTGTGTCTCTCGATCGACGATGCTAGCTTATATATCGTTCAGGAGCCATGGAAGACGATGCGCGCTCCCTTCTCTGTGGCGCGGCGTAGAGCCGTATCCTCCGTCTGGATCTCGAGGCGTAGCGATACTCCGGCACTCGAGGAATCATAACGGCTAGAGGGTAAAGAGGTCCACGTCGCATCGCTCATGCTCTCCCGCTTCGGCGTAGGAAGTGATGGGTGCGACGAGATCGGCGACAGCGTCCACGAATAGCCTGGAGAAGCAACCCTTGAAATGTCGCTCGCCCCGGAAGACGATCAGTCGGTATTGCGGTGATATGAGGAGTCGTGGCCCATTCCACTGTAGCCAGCGCTGGAGAATGTGTGTTCGGGGGACGCAGGTGTGGATGGGGAATGGGGGCGAATGCGAGAGATGATATGTAGTCTCCGCCACCTGTTAGGAATGTCGAGTATCTGTAACGTAGTAGTCAGAGTACTCGAATGAGAATCAAAGTTTTACCTTTGATGATGTTGGTTAGGTTCGGTGTGATGACACCGAGAGACTCACGAATCGATAGAGATGGCACTGCTTCGTAGCAGGTGCCGGTTTCGACTTATGAGTGGGTGCACGTAGTGCAGATGGTTGTTGTAAGCAAGTTGTAAGATAACATTCTAGCTAATACAATCAGATTTAAGTACTAAAAGTTGAGAAAGTAGGAGAAATACGTAGAAGGGAAAAGAAGATACTCGACGCATGACTATGATCTAATAATATCTATGAGTGCTAAGAAACTGACACCGGTGTCACCGAGTTAGCGCTATACCACGTGGCAGCAGTGTCATCCATAACATAGCCCCCCTGCGTGGATGTACTCTTCTTTGGATAGTTAGTACAGTTGATTAGATAAGGAGATTAACCGTACCAATCTTCGGAGTAAGTTGGCAGATCGTCCGATACCTCGTCTTCGGCTGCGAGTAATGCCAATGTGTCCGGGCTTAGAGCGTCTTCGCCGTCAAGAAACGGGCAAATGTCTATACTGCACCCGAGTCGATGACAGTGCGTGCAATACACACCGGAGGCAATAGTGGAGGGAGGTGAAAGTGACCTGCCTGACAGGCAGGTTGTCAGGCAGGTAACGGGCAGGTGAACTATTTCGTCGTGTACTGAGTATTATGTCACTTCATTTACTCACCACGGCCTTACTGAATTCCTTCGCCCATTATCTCCTCATTTGTTCATCTTCTTTTGGTTCTGCTTCTGCATGGTGTTCCTCTGGGGACTCACTAGTACTCACCGTTGGCACAGGTACTGTCTGCATCAACATATCCTTCCTCATTTGGACACCATGGTTTCTAGAGAAAAGCCTCTGTTACAATGTTTGGGCACTGATAAATTGCTCTCATTACATCCTCCGACGGCTGCCTCCAGGATGACTGTCATGAAGTTAAGCCCTCTCCGCCACCGTTGCGCTCTTCGACATCATCCCCTCCTCCTCAGCAACCATTCTTGCTTCTTTTGAGTTAGATATCGATGCGGGTGCTGTCTTAGGTTACCACAATGCACAATGCTGTTTCCTGATGTCGTCTGAGAAATGTATGTACTGAAAGGCAGGTAAGGACAAAGGCAGTCACATACGAAAGGAACTTCGTTTGAAGGTTTATGCTTAAACACGTGTGGGATACGATCCGACATGTGTTCAAGCCATCTAAACAATATTCTAATCTAATCTTGCCCTGTTAGCGGCAGTTAACCGCAACCTGCCAGCAAACTGCCTTACCACCTGCCCAGCACCTGCCTGTCAGGCAGGTCGCACGTACCTCCCTTGACTATTGCCCCCGGTGACAGTTGGAAGTTGAAGAAAGGGAAGTGGGGATCGTACGGAAAGTCGAAATGAGAAGGTTCAATAGTGGGGTCAGCCATCGGGAACGTGACGGTCGGGACGTCGTTGGAATTGTCCGCGGGGATAAACTCTCGCACGAAGTCGCCTATGGATAGATTACGCGATGTGGCTTCACGTCTGACGCGAGGCGCATCGACGTGTAGTAACCAATCGATGGCTGTCAAACCAAAGGGAGCTCCCCAGTTAATACGTGCTTCCGTTCCTAGCGCAACGCTTCGATCCATAAAATCCATCAACATTTCCACGTTCTTGACCAGTAGATGCATAAAGTTGTCGTAGTGCAGCATGAGGTCGCGTAGATGCCGGAACTGACATCCTCCGATGTAAGTCTGAGTCGTGGAAAAGAAGGGAACGGGAAGGTCAATAGGAACTTCTCTGAGCCGCTCGATGCCTTCAGCGATAGTAACCTCTTGTGTGATGACATGAGGAGTATACCCAAGTTCCTCTAGAGAGTCGACGGGAATGATGGTGGGGATGCGACGTGGGGATGTATCTCCTTCGTTGGTTAAGGGAATCTTTACGTTATTGCAGGCCCCAAGGATGATGAAAAAAATGAGCTTCGCAGCGGCCCAGATGTGCGAAGCATGCTCTGGTCGTAGGTAGAAATTACCGTTGATCGCGAGAACGTCGTCGGGGTATAGCCCGCGTATAGCTTGGGTTATGAGGTTGTACATCTGAGTGCCTTCTTCAGTTTCTGGGAGATACTGGCGGAGACGCGTTGAGTGATAAACCCAGCCTCCGTTGACGATAACGTAGCCGTCGGGCGACGGAGTGATAGTCGCGGCTGTGTTCCAACGGTAATATTGGGCCATCTGTCTCGTTGGATTAGAAGATGAGTTTGCATGATGGATCTGATGCGTACCGCGTGTAATGGTGTTTGCTTGGTTTTCAGATAAGGAAGTAGATGCTGTCGAAGTGCGCCGATGGGATAGACACGCTGTATGTGGAAGACCTTGATAAATACTGCGAACTCGCAGACATCTTTTAAATGGATGCGCCTCGTGTTGACGCCTTGAGAGATTGGGGATGTGAAGATCGAGAATGAACATGCAAAGGATGGATCAGAGATGTGAAGTGGTCGCATAACGCGTTGGCCTCAGGAGCGCGTACGCTGCTCGCGTTTGGAAAGACTTTGTGCCGCGCCAGTGTCGGGACTCAGGTCCGTGATACCTCCGAAATTAATAGGTGCCGACTGTCCCTTGGGTCTATTCTCCCAGGTGTCTAAGACTTCAAGCGCGCCTCCGAGTTGGCGTCGTGTTTTCCACTGGTCGTGGCTGCTTGGAAATCCTTTGAAATGCACTTTGTATTTTCGGATTCTCCGTTGCTTACCTGTACCCTTGAAAAACCGTTCGCCCACTATTGCTTCAACTTCTTCGTGTTCCTCGAACTCCGCAAAATCGTCTGGTCGTAGCTGTTTGGAAGGACGAGATCCGAATTCTGGTGGTGATGGATGGTATTTTTCGAGATGAGCAATGTTGATGATCGGATGGATGAGATAAGCCTCCGGTAATCTAAGTTGATAAGTGATCGGACTGATTTTCCTTACTACTTCGAAGGGACCATCCCATTTTACCACGAGTTTCTTTCCTTTGCCTCTCAATGAACGAATCATGTCGAGCGAATGAGGGTTCAACTTGACGAGGTCTCCTTCCTCAAATTCAATTACTCGCTTACCCTGATTGTAGGCTCGTTCTTGGTATGCTCGGCTTACACTTAGTGCATCTTTCGCACTCGTTCTCGCGGCTTCAAATTGTTCAACGAAATCTACGGCGGTATCGTTCTCGTGCGTCAAGTGCACGTTATCTGGTTCGGCGCCCGCAGCTACGGTTTCTCCTATGGTCCGCGGAACGTAACTGGGGTTGGCTAACAGAGTTGACTCGGTGACCGGCAGATATCCGTACAGCAGAAATGCCGGTGCGTATCCGTGACTTGTGTGAGGGGTAGAATTGTAAGACAGACTAAATCCATCTAGGTACTTCGCCCAGTCGTCGCGTTGAGGATTTACGTAGGCGCGTAGCGCTATTTCCAGCGTTTGATTCAAAACCTCGGTCTGACCATCGGCTTGTGGATGGTACGACGTGGTTAATGCCCGCTGTGATCCCATTAACTCACATACCTCCTTCCAGAACGCGCCTTTCCATCTCGAGTCACGATCAGAGATGATTTGTCGTGGAATACCGTATTGGCACACAACGTGTTTGAAAAACAAGGCCGCGGTCTCCTCTTGATTGATGGTGGTTTGACAGGGTATGAATAATCCGAATTTAGTGAGTTTGTCGACTATTACTAGCACATTGTCATACCCTTCGGATATAGGAAGTTCGGGAATGAAGTCCATTGTGACAACTTCAAATGGTTTAGATGGAATGGGAATGGGTTGTAAGAGTCCTGCCTTTCCGAACCGACTTGGCTTAACTTTTTGGCAGATATCACATGTGCTAACGAAACGCTTCAAGTCGCGAGACATGCCCGGCCAGTAATGCGTCGCTGCAAGACGGTTATAGCACCTATGGTAACCCGCGTGTGCAGATTCGGTGAGTGAGTCATGTACTTGTTTCATGAGATCGATTCTCAATGATTTTGGTACACATAGGCGATTGTTACCATTCGAATCTTCGAAGAAAATCAAGCCTTCGTCGCTGTAAGAGTACTGTGGGTACTTTGGCGTGATATGCGCGTTTGGAGACTGAATTGATTCGATGAAATCGTGAAAGTGCGGGTCGAGCTGGTACGCCTCACGCCAATTGTTGATTTCTTCTTCGTTCGTGTTGATGAGAACGCTATAGTTCCGTGCAGAAATATATTTTACTGAGGCATCTACCCCCCCAGCGTTCGCAACAGGAACTTCGCCAAAATCAACGGCGGTGTCAGCAGGTGACGGGTTGTCGACCGTGTTCATGTGCTTTTCTGCTAGCGTGAGTATTTTCTGTTCAAATCGATGTCCGAATTTCTCATACAGTTGTTTCACAGGGTCTTCGTCTTCTCGAGCCAGACTGACGGCTTGTATAGTGTCTGAGATCGGGCCAGATTGAGGAGGAAGACGTCGCCGTAGTCGCGAGATTGGGTCAACGTTGGAGTGAACGCGACCCGCACGATGGATGATGCGTAAGTTTGGGAAGGCGGAGAACACCATTCCCCAAGTAAGCAGTCTTCGATTCACGTTCTGATATGTACGACTCCATGTAAGCGCGGCATGGTCTGTAATGGCGAGAATTTGTTCGCCTTCGATGTACGGTTGAAACTTGATGAGAGCTTCTTTGAGTGCAAGAGCTTCGCGTTCCGTCGGGGAATAGTTTCGCTCGGGCGACTTAAGTACTCGAGACCAGTACGCTACGACACGTTCGACGTAAACTGTGGTTTCCTCAAAGTTTTCTGCCCAGTTCCCTGGTGCAGGCACATCATCCTGTTCCTTTGAAATCGAAGTGACTAGTCGCGGAATTGGTTCCCCTTTTGCGTGCGCCTCAGCAAGCTTCTCAAAGATCTTTGTCCCCTTTAAATCGCGCACTAAGATTGGTTGAACTTGTTGTAATATTCCGGCCAATCCGTAATCACAGGCATCTGCCAGTGTGTATACACGGTACGGTAGTCCCATCATCGCGTACCCGCGAACAGGTGCGTGCGAGAGCACCTGCTTACACAAAGTGAACGCTTCTTCGTGAAGCTCGGTCCATTGCCATGGTACACCTTTCTTGAGAAGCTGAAACAGTGGGTGAGCGATCCATGCATAAAAAGGGATGTAAGATGAAAAATAAACAATCATACCTAGGAAAGTCTGTAGTTCTTGCACGTTTCGCGGGGCCTCTAGGAGCATGATGGCTTCTACTTTCTCTCGGTGTGTCGACATTCCGAGTCGAGATACCTTTTGCCCGAGTAAGAGTAAAGATTGGAAAGCGAAATGACACTTAGCCGGTGCCAGAGTAATTCCTGAATCCGCGATCGCTTTCAAGACTAGGTCGACGTGCTGTAGGTGTTCTTCAAAGGTCAATGAGAAGATCACCACATCGTCAATGTAAACGAGTGCGAAGATCCAGAGGAACGGTGCTAAGACCTTCTGCATTACGCGTTGGAACACACTTGGTCTGCCATTCCTATACCCAAATGGCATTCGTGCAAATTGCCAGAGACCACGATGCGTTCGGAATGCCAGTGGTGGTCGAGAATCCGGGTGAACGCTCAGTTGAGTGAACCCAGACAATGCGTCTAACGTTGTGAGCCATTGTGCGCCTGCCAAAGCTTGCGTGATGTCTTCTTGACGCGGTAAAGGAAATTCGTCTGATACTACCATCGCATTCAGCCGTCGGAAGTCAATGACCATACGGGGCTTACCATTTCGGTAAGTAATGAATCCGGGTGCTCCCCATGGACTTGTTGAAGGTTCGATGACCCCGAGCTTGATCCATGAGTCCATTTGTTTGTCCATGACCTCACGATTTAGCGGTGAGGCTGGGAAGGGAGGTAGCGATACCGGAGTCGCGTTTGGTTTCAGCGTGATTTCCACTTGGGTGTCATGATTGCCTAGTCGCCCATCGAGACCGAATGCGCTTTGATTCTCGAGCAGCACGTTTTCGAGGGCTTGCCGCTGTTCTGATGTCAAGGTTGGCGATATCCCAACGGATCCAAGAAAATCCGAGCGAGCAACAGGATCAGGTGGAACTTCCGCTGTCTTTGGTCCTCCTTCTACAGGATCCTCAGCGGCAGGGTCATCGGGCGAGGTAGCATTGCGATGTGCCTTGGATGTAATCTCCGAGGAAGAAGTTATTGCTGCCGATCCCGCGATCCGGGTTTGATCAGATGTGGCTGTGTCGGTCTTCATAGCTCGTCCTCTTTCTTCCACTATGTTCTTGAGAAATTGCGCGTAGGCTTCGCGTTTTCGTGTTTCGACTGCACTGTGTCCTGGACGATCCAGCCAGTTACGAGGATTATGAGCGTGTCCGACCACTTCGCCGATGGAGATGGTAATAGGCATGTTGGAGAAGTTGGAGATGGGAATGGATAAAAATTCGCGAGAAATTAGCACGTCTGGTGAGCCATAAATTTGCTGCCCGCTCTTATCTTCTTTAATCATTCTCTCCACAAACAGACTGTCTTGAAAACGCGGTATTTGCACGTCTACCACTACTTGTCTGCAAGTCTCCGGCGCAATGACAACGCGCTCTTTTGCCCGAACTTCTCCACGTATGGCGCTTCTCTTCAATTGCTGTCGTCGTTTCTTCGCTTTTCTGTGTGCTTGTAGTCTTCGAACCGCCGGCGAATCCGGTTTTCTGGCTAGGACGCGAAACGTGTTTCCGTCAAGGTCGGTTAAGGAAGGCGACATTGAATTCTGGACCTCCAATTCTCGACCGGTGTCAGCAAACGATAAGTACGTCTTGCCCCCCCTTCGAATGATCGATATTGAGTATTGATCAGCGAAGTCGTTGCCCAAGATGAATGGTGTCGACATTCCTTTAACAACGTAGGCGTCAACATTCATCTGGACGGGTCCGTCATCAGTATCAAAGGTGAGGTTGACGTTTACATACCCTGAAATTGATGTTTGACCAGTTACTTGAATCAGATTTACTTCCTGCCCAAGCTTGATCCTAGGCGAGGTTGATAATTCTCTCAGTACCTCGCTGGATATCAGCGTGATATCGGATCCCGAGTCGACAACAACTTTGATGAGGTCGTGTCCGTTTATGCGTGCTTCGGACTCGGTAGCAGTACTGCCAAGGAACGTACATCCGGACGGTCTTGCTTTGAGTTGAACTAATTCAACCAGAGGTTTATCCGGGTCACTGCCCGGTAAGTCATGTTTAACATGCAATACTCTAGTTATGTCCTTAGCTAACTTCCTTCTAGAACGACGATTTAGTGCCGGCTTCTCGTAGAATGGTTTACAAGCGGTCATCGTGTTGTATGCTTTCCGTTCCGATGGCGTTTCTGACTCCGGTACGGGGTTTTCTTGAATCTCAACTGGCTCGACCTTGTTGATGCCCTCCAGGGTCTCTCGATCTGTCCTCGCATGGAAGACTGACGATTTGCTAGTCTGAAGGGCCTCTTCAAAACCCGACTGTTCGAGTTCGTCCGCTACGGCGTAGTATAACGCGTCATACTCGTCAATCGCATTTAGAAGTTCTGTGTCCGCGTGGGCGAGACGAGTACGTGCATTCCTCATCCCTTGGTTATGGTGCTTACATTCTCTATCCCAATGTAGCTCACTACCGCAGTGACGACACGGTCGAGCGCCTTTCGCTTTTGGGGTGAGACCCTTTTGCGTGACGTTTGAGTCATCTTTTGGGAACTGTGGTTCGGGAAATTTAGAGGATGCGCCAACAAGATGAACCCGTGCTGACGGAATCGGACTGTTACCGCGTGAGTAGTCGTCTTCTATGTTCCTGTCATCAACTTCTGTTGATGCGTTGTAGGAAGTGAAACGCCGCGGGGTGGCCAATCCGAGAAGGGTCTCTTCATGGTACCGGATGCTGCTCTGAAGTTCGTACGGGTCCTCGTACATCTCAGTGTTCAGTATAGTTTCCCAAGAATCAGGTACACCATTCATGATTTCACTGATTATTTCCAGATTATCTAGCTCGAAAGCGATATTAAGTAAATCCAACTTTCGAATGAAGTACTGGCTAGGTGTCTCCGCGCGGTGACCGTTTTCTCGGTAAGCCGAGTTTCGCGCGCGTTTCTTTTGGCGTTCCCACCACTTACGGTTCATCCAGAACTGTGTGATGAGATCGCGTAGAGAATCCCAGTCAGCTTCCGCTCTGCTGCGAATTTCTCGCGGCAGTGAGTAATACCAACTGTCGGCTGCCTCGGTGAACCGTTTAGGTACCCATTTTCCTAATTGTAGTCTCATGCGCTCACTCAGATCGGCAAAGTCGTCGACCTTCAACAGCCACTTCACGATATGGTCCGTATCACCGTCCCATCCGGGTATGTCTGAGATTTTAAACTTTGGATCGAAATGTGCCTCATACGACTTACTAGTATTGTTGGAACTCGTGTTGTTTGGACCTCCCGTAGGACGACTGTTACGCGATCCCGGTCGACTTCCGTTATTATTACCGTTGTTGTCGCCGTCATCTGGATCGCCTGGATCGCCTGGATTTCCATTGTTTCCTCGTTTCGGTCTTCTTGGAGGATTGTTCGGTCGTCGGCCTGAATCTGATTCATCGCCAGAGCCTCCACCGCTGGGTGGTCCTCCTCCTCTTTGTTTCGGAGGCTGCCTTCCAGGTAGGGAGTCCCGAGGCACTCGCTGATATCCAGGTCTGCTTGTGGGAGAGAACCAATTACTGCCGAATCCGGATATTCCTCTACCTCGTTGTTGTCTAGCGGTGCTCGCGCTGTCACCGTAGATTGGCATACCACTAGATCGTCTTCGAAGATCAGCCCAGCTCATACCTTTGGGACCAGTTGAAAAACCTTCCGCGGGCAGCATATCGCTATCGTCTATGGTAGGTCCTCTCGGCATTCCTGTCTTCCAGTCGTGATAGTAATCCAATTCATATAGCATGGTTTCTAATAGTGCAATATACAATACGCAATTTAATTCGAAATCCATTGCTTCCATCCATGCCGTGACATCTCCGTGAGGTCCCCATCTGACAGTTGGCAGATTGTCACGTCCGAACTGAGCAAGGGATTCCAAAGCGTAATGACGTCGCTTTACTAGACGCGCTGCTAGTGCATCAAACGCTTCTTGATGTAGACGAAAGACTTGACGTTGACCATCGGCATCAGTGATGTTGGTACACTGGACGTTTCTGAATAGGATTTCCAGTTGACGGAATTCAGGAGCAAAGGTTTTCTTGTACTGTCTTGATGAGCACTGCCTGAGATTGTTGATGGTCAGCATGCCATGGTCTTCTAGGATTTGCAAGGCTTCATCCCTTCGATCAAGCACAGACTCGTCGTTCTCTTCGACAAGATATTGATAAGGGTGAGCTGTCGCTATATCCACTTCGTCATCGGTTATTGTTTTCAGGTCGATGTGAAGAGGATCAGGTACTTCGGCACTGTAATCGGTAAACACAGGAAAGTCGGTGGCATCCGAGGCATGAGTAGAGGCGTCTTCATGAATACCTGCCGCGTGTTTAGCAGCTGTATTGGAATCTCGAATCCTAGCCTTTATTTCCTTCCAGCTGGAGTATTGAAAATGTTGAGGATGACCACCTGTGCGATCTTCACCCAGGCCCGTACGAAAAACGTCTGAAGCACGTTGACGAGGATAGCGCGGTCGCGGTGGTGGATCGGTCGAAGTCTGAGCTGCGCCCGACATAGTAGTGTCTTAGAGTCAGGAATCGATTGATCTGTAATGAGTATAGATTGTCGGAATAGAATAGGGTATTCGATTCGAACAAGGGTGTAGTAACAAATGATGCTGTAAGTAGAACGAGTCTCGTAGATGTCGTTCCCAATGTGTCCACCAGTGTTAGGAATGTCGAGTATCTGTAACGTAGTAGTCAGAGTACTCGAATGAGAATCAAAGTTTTACCTTTGATGATGTTGGTTAGGTTCGGTGTGATGACACCGAGAGACTCACGAATCGATAGAGATGGCACTGCTTCGTAGCAGGTGCCGGTTTCGACTTATGAGTGGGTGCACGTAGTGCAGATGGTTGTTGTAAGCAAGTTGTAAGATAACATTCTAGCTAATACAATCAGATTTAAGTACTAAAAGTTGAGAAAGTAGGAGAAATACGTAGAAGGGAAAAGAAGATACTCGACGCATGACTATGATCTAATAATATCTATGAGTGCTAAGAAACTGACACCGGTGTCACCGAGTTAGCGCTATACCACGTGGCAGCAGTGTCATCCATAACACCACCTTTGGCTCGATATTGGGCTCAGCGTCCTCAGGCTCCGTCCTGTAACCTGTTCAATGGGCCGCCTGTTACGAGGGCCAAAAGGGAAGACTTACACAAATCGTGGCTTTCCGTCGGGGCCAATTTCGGTTTTGGGAGGTACGCGAAAATTGGTCAATTGGAAGATATGCGGAGGCATATGCACTCATAATATCAGCCCGACAACAAGGTCGCTGGAAGGTCGGTGTCAGTCGGAATTCAAGAGGTTTCCTATCGATGGACATACCATGAGTTTCCCAGAACGAATATCTTCCGACGTGTAATACGAGACTAGGTGGAGGTTGTGGTGACAGTAATGGTCTGGACAAGAATTAGCGTCGCCATTCCCGTACGTGCGAGGGGCTCCCGGAGTATCCAGCGGATATAGCTTCTTGCTACCGCTTCGACTACTTGCACGTTTGCTGGTCGTCTGGGGCCTGTGCACAGGCTGGTAAAGTCGGTCTCCATGACCATGGCCCGGGAAAGAGGCTGCCTGCTGCTGAGGCGCTGGGCCGATGATAACAAGCATGGTGAGTCGTGACGAAACGGCAGGAAATGGACGCCGCCATTTCGAACAGCGGGGACTCGTGAACGCGGTATCATCTTCAATGGTGTCAGAGTGGGGAAAAAGATACGACGAAGGACGCACCTATCCTAGCAGAACGTGCTCTCTAAGCCTCCTTCGGAGTCACTGTCCACCCATCCTGTCCTGTCGGGCAACACGTCCTCAAAACGCTTTTGGCCTCGTCGCACTACAGCAAAGTCGGCGAATACGGACACAGGCTGAAGGATGCG
Source organism: Hymenopellis radicata (assembly GCA_015501595.1). Classification (NCBI taxonomy): domain Eukaryota; kingdom Fungi; phylum Basidiomycota; class Agaricomycetes; order Agaricales; family Physalacriaceae; genus Hymenopellis; species Hymenopellis radicata. The sequence goes on along the minus strand of JADNRX010000109.1, from coordinate 114,258 downwards.
GCGACGCTGGGCGCCGGGAAGGACAAGCTAGAGCACAAGGTGATTAATTTTGAGAAAGTAGTCGACGACAAGAGTAAGCGCACCTATACACACAGAACAAAGTCCTCCATTCAGCACGGGTTCGGCGCTTGCTGTGCTGAAACCTCTCCACGTCGTCGTCGCCGTTGCCGCCGCTATCGCCGTCACCACACCACTTCGTTGATAAGCCGCCTCGTTGGAGGGCTTGGGCTCTTCAAGCCCGCAACCATTTTTGTCCTTTTCAGGGGGAGACGACGCAAAGTCTCTCCTACCACAGGCGACGACTCAAAGTCGCTCTCCTTGCCCACAGGCGACGACTCAGAGTCGGTCGCAGCTTGCCGTCATCTGCAGGAGGTCGTTCCTCGGCTCTATTTCGACGATCCAAGGTCCAGAGCGGAAGAAACAAGAGGAAAGATGGTGCCAGCACCAAGGAGAAGGGTGGCGGGGTCGACGAGGCAGGAAATGCCTTGATGGTGGTGGTCTAAGGGAGAGTTAACAATGGCGAACAGGATTCGATCACTCTCCGGGTTGTTCGGATCGGACATCCGATCGCGAACGGAATGAGCTCGTCGACGCTCGGGACAGCGTCGACGGCCTCGGAGTCGTAATTTAAACATCGGGATATCATGTAGTATACTTATATTATATGTACAAACAGAAATTCTGGTAATAATATTGCATCCCGACATGGAATTAAGCTTACGTAGATAGTATACCATCTGGACAACGTGAAATCGTGCGCTCCAGTGCGCTGAACATCCTCGGCTCCTCAAATTTCCATAGGATATACACCCCACAATGTCATTGATCGATTAGAGCTCAATTTAGAGTGGCCGCTAGTTGCGGTACGTTGTACTTGCTCAAACGATCCGTTGCAGAATGCCTTACATGGCTCTTGTGATCGACTGCTTGATCTTACTCTAACCACCACCATCTCTCGATGCCTGGACCCCGACGACCCGACCATGGGACGCGGGTCTTCCTGGCATTCTTCTCGTCACATCTACACTTTCTTTCTCTTTCTTTTCGTGCATTCGCGGGCTTGAAGAGCCCCGGAGGCCCCGCTGGACGCGTAAGCCCTCCAACGAGGCCGCAAAAGTTCATATACAACGATGGCGACCACGGCGGGGCAGATCAGCCAAGTGAATCTAATGTAGAGCTCGTTGTGTCGTTTATGCAGCGCTGCTTGGTACGTGTGCTTTTACATTTATTATTATACTGTCTCTTGTTCTGCCGTCGACAGTGTCAGAACGTTGACGACGTCAGCGTCTATCACATTGTAGCGCCGCCATCTCTTCTTCTCGCTCAATTCCCGTCCCCGTCAGCCGGTATCCACGTTGGGTAGGATTTTGGGTGGCGCGTTGTCTGCTGGCGACGACATGGGCCTGGATAGTGCCACGTCTGCTGGCGACGTGGCATAGCTGGGTACGTTTCATTTTTTTTTGATTTTTCTATTTAATTAACGTCGATGGCGCGTCGACGACAACCTCCTCCTCACGCGCGATAATTTCATTTGTCTCAGGAAATTCCGCCAAGTTGATCTGCCGCCGGCACATGAGGCCACGTATGCCTCACGTGCCGGTTGGTTTAAAGTTCCGATCGGCGCGCGGCGACGACTTATTCTCTTACCACCACCACCACTCCCATTTCCGTCGTCGGGCACGCCTGCTCTGTGCACAGTGTTGATAACTTGATGCTGCTATGCGCACATCACTCCTCTCCCTTCGATGCTGCTCTGGCATGGCGACTTCAGTGGATTCTGGATTCTGGCAGGAAGTTGGGCAGGTGCGTCACTTGGTTCATCTTGTTTATATTTTTTTAAATTTTTTTTCTCTCTCTTCCTAGGCTGCTTCATCACGCACCGCAAAGACCGAACGACGAGGCCACCTTCGAGGATGACGTGCCGACATTCGAGGACGACGAGTCCACCTTCAAGGACAACGAGGACCTTGACCTTCGAGGACCACGAGAGGCGACCGTTTGTGGACAATGAGGACTCACCTTCGAGGACGACGATGATGACTACGACCATCGAGGATCGCATCAAGCCAACCGAGGACCACGTCAAGCGCATCGAGGACCACGTCAAGCCCGTCGAGGACCACGTCAAGCCCATCGAGGACCACGTCAAGCCCATCGAGGACCACGTCAAGCCCATCGAGGACCACGTCAAGCCCATCGAGGACCACGTCAAGCCCATCGAGGACCACGTCAAGCCCATCGAGGACCACGTCAAGCCCATCGAGGATGACATCGAACTTGACCCCACCGAGATTGAGGATCATGTCAAGCCCACCGACGACGCGCTCACCCAGGACCACAGCAAGCCAACGTCGGACCACATCGTGCCCCTCGAGGACCACCGAGGATGACATCGAGCCGATCAAGAACCACGACAATGAGAGGATGATGGCGACAAGCCCACGAAGGACGATGACGAGCCAACCAAGGACGAGGATGATGATGCTTGAGGATGGGATGATGACCTTGAGGGATGAGCACTGCTGAGGATGAGTAGTAGCAGCACCAGTATGACCACCCCTGTCTTTTGTTTGTATATATATTACTATTAATCATTATCTGCTTTTCCTTCCTTTGTGTGCTTGAGCTTGAGTAGACTTTTCTGCTTTCTTTTTTATTGCTTTGTAGTAGTATCTTTAAGATAAGGTTGATGTAAACATCTAACTTTGGAGGCTGTTATACAGCTTTAGCAGTGCCTTTTGGATGCCTTTAATTGGCTTTTAATATGCATGTAGACAACCTCTGAAGCGCTGTAGAGTACACTTAGGATAAGGTTCATGGAGACATCTGCTTTATGCAGCCTTTCGAAAGCTTTTTAAGAGCTTTTTGAGTGCCTTTTATGCAACCGAAAGACGTACTAAAGTCATCTTAGGATAAGGTTCACAGAGACGCATGCTTTAAGTCAACTGTAGAGAGCCTTTTAAGAGCTTTTAGGATGCCTTAGAGTGTCTTAAGATGCTTTAAAGTACACGTCTCCGTGAACCTTAGCCTAAAGCGTCTTGGCAGCTTACTTATCTTTACTATCTTTTTACGTCTTAAGATACTTTAAGTTGCTTAAAGTCGCCTTAAGGCATATAGGCCTTTCCAGATGGAGACGCATTGGGATGGCTGCCATGGGGTCTGGCAGTCGTTCGTCACTCGTCTGGTGGTGTATGCAAACGACGGCAACTTGAGTGCCCACTCACATGCGACACTGCTTGGCGACCGCGGGCGTGTGGCCGGGACACGCTAGCGCGGAGCCATGGCTGTTGATATATTATGCAACAGGCGTGGTCAGCCCCAACTCATACTCATACTCATACTCTATAAGTACATAGTTCTTGAGAAGAGTATGCAAGAAGCCAAGGATACATCCTCGATAAGTAATGTGCAACAACAAGGGGGATACATTTGAGGCTTTATGATGCCCTGTCTGTCTCGCGAGGCAGTGTGGCGCACGCAGCGCCGAGCGCACCTAATTCGGAGAAATCGCGCCGGTCACGTGACTTATCGTATCTGTTCCCCGCTCGAATTCTGGAGCTTCCCACATCTGGGAACAGTGTTCCCCAACCTAATAGCGTCTATGGGATCACCTAGGGCTCACAGCACATGCACAAGTGCAATATTACAGAGCTAATCTTGAGATGGGGTCGGGGCTCGAACGTGCGACCTGCCCGAAAATCTCCACTCGGGTCTCTCTGAAATGAAAATTCTCAAAAAAGCATCCTTGGACTTCTGGCCAGCAATACCTTATGGAGCACTGACTAAGGTTAGGGTTTTCCGAATTAGGCGCCTTCCGCCCATTACTGTTGCCATATTCTGTGCTCTGTGCTCCAGCGCAGCATCTGTCGGGTCTCCCCGTCCACTAGTACTCTTGCATGGCTTAGGTCTGCCTCCTACAGCCTCGCGAAGCCAAGCTCTCTGTGGCAGTAACGGATTTCTCTGCTTCCCATGGAATGATCCAATTCGGCGAGCTGGTCAAGAAAAGCTGGGATACTCATTCACTTCATATACGACCTGCACATCGACGCGGATGTGCAGGTCGAAATGTGTCATCGTCCTTCCTCACGCCGAAGGACTGCGAAGCGAGCCATCCGTGGCGGACGCACTCGTTTATGCGCATCGATCCAGCACTGCAATGGCACCGCGCTTACTCTACACTGAAGGGACCGACGCTCCATGGTCCGACGTCTCGCAACATCATCTATTAGGCCATGTCCGACATGGCTGACGGTCATTGACGATGTAGAGAGCACAATCGTGTATTGAAGACAAGGATGCCACGGATGGCCTCACCTGGTGCGCTTCATTTGGTTTCTGTCGAGGTAAGAGCCTATGCGCTATAACCATCATGGATAACCTTGCTCTACAGGAGAACGCCCTAATCTACATTCGGCTTGGTCGGGGACTATCATCAGGCCAGGGTATAAACTGGGATTGTTCGCGGCGCAGATAGGCTTCGGCCTTGGCCTCGAAACAGTGCACAGTGACAAGCTCTTTGTTCGCGCGATGGCGAATCCTTTCCATTACAGAAATCAAGTGCATATGAACTGATATCGCGTGATGCTCATGTGGACGCGTTATCGTATGTATTTATAGCAGGACGGTGAGCACTGACCGCCACCATATCAGTGGTGTAGGGTTAGGGTCACAATCAACATCAACCACGACCACCATCTCGGCGTTCTCGTCGTCGTCGCCGTCCCGCTCGTCCTTCGATGAACCTGTGCAATGGATCGGGAGCGCTCGACTTTCACGACACTTGCGTGCGCGGAACATGGGCGACTATTCCCGCGACGGTCCTCGTCGCCGTGTTCTGTCTGTTCTCCTTGCCGATAAAAGTGCCTGATGTCATTCGCCAAACGACGAAGCTATTCAGGACGTTCCTCTCGTTGCATGAAGCCGAAGCCCTGGATATCAAGGACGAACAGGAGACGCTCGAGATCCTGGTAGTGGTCCCGGTGTGGAGAACAGTGGTGTTTGCCCTGCTGGGGCTTGTGGAAGCGCTTTGCTGGGTAGGAGATGGGTCATACCGCGCTGTGGCGGCGTCTTACGATGTTTGGGGCATCATGCGCGCTTTCCTTATCGCTGCTACTTGGCTGTACACTGTCGTGCGACCAGTCGTTGCCCCCGCTGCCACACCTCAATATGATGTCTTTGTTGTGTATATTATGCACCTGGTAGGCGGCATTCTTCTGCTGGGTGGCGCTTTGTACGACACGATCGTATTTGGCTTCCCACTCCCACACGGAATAATTCTTGTCGGGCTGTATGCTAATCCTATTATCACGATTATCCTGCTTGCGGTCGTGATGAGCATTCCTATCGACGTTCCGAGCTCGCGCGTCAAGCCAGTTGATATTGTGAGTTGATTTTCATCTCTCCATATGGACAACACTTAGAACCTATCCAGGGCATGACGGTCAGTCCAGAAGACTATACGACGCTGTTCGGATGGGTCACGTTCAGCTGGGTATATCCTCTTGTCCAAAAGGGCCGGAATACAACGCTCCAGGATGCCGATGTCTGGAATCTCAGCCCAACCTACCAATCCCGACCACTCTTTATCAAGTTCAACAATATTGTGCAATCGAGTCTTCTTCGGAAGATAGTGATAGCCAACTTGCACGATCTCCTGCTCGATGCTGGTCTCACCTTTATTAGCACCATCTTCAATTATTCCGTTCCGTTTTTCATGAGGTACGCTCGTTCGGTATACATGAATTGCTTTCTAACCCAAGCTCATAATCAGCCTCATACTCACCACAATCGACGTCCGCGACCGTACAGCTGAAGACACTACGCGTGCTTACATATATGCGCTTCTCATGTTCGTCTGCACTGTCGCCAAAGCCCAGGCTGACCTGCATCATCTTTGGTTCGGCCGCCGTGCTGGCACCCACATGAGGTCGGAACTGATTGCCTCCATTTACGACAAGGCGTTGAAGAGGAAAGACTTCTCGGGCATCGTGGACAAGACGGTGGAACAGAAGGCGGAAGCACCAGGTACAAGATCGGCGGAAGACAAGAAGAAGGAAGAGAAGGCGGACGATCCCAAAGCCGGCGCAGGCGCGGGCAAGATCGTCAACCTTATGGCCAGCGATTCTAGTAAAGTGAGATCGGTTTACATTGATGAACAATCTTTTAAAATGCGTTAGATTGCTGGCATAACCAGTAGCGCGTATTACATCTACGGCGCTCCGCTTGAGATTGTCATTGGGAGTGTATTCCTTTATCAGTTGAGTTTATCTTCCTGTCGTATGTTGTCCTTCTCACATGTGTGCGTAGACTCTTGGGCTGGTCCGCTTTCACCGGCTTCTTCGTCCTTCTCTTGGGATGGCCACTGAACAGTATTCTGACCAGGCAGAGAGTGCGTATCCAGAAAGGAATCATGACGGCAAGCGATAAGCGTATGGGAGTTCTTAATGAACTCATTGGAGCGGTATGTCTTCTTCGACAGCCTCGCGTCCTTATTGACACTATTCTATTCAGGTCAAATTCATCAAGTTCTTCGCATGGGAGGATAAATGGATCAAGAAGGCGATGGACGTAAGAGACGTTGAGATGAACTGGATTGTGAAATGTTCGTATCAGTGTTTTCTCCTTTGTTGGCTTCTGGAAACCGACTCGTTTGCGCTAGCTCGTATCAATTCGATCCTCATCTACATGCTCTGGAACAGCGCACCTGTGTTGATTTCGATTGTGGTGTTCTTCACGTACGTTGTTCAGGGCAATGAGCTAACTATCAGTAAAGCGTTCACGGTACGTCCAACTCGATGCTTATGAACGTATAACGTTGATTAAACTGTTGATGTTTACAGTCAATATCTTTATTCTCCATGATTCGGTGTGTCCCCTTTTCGAATGGCGGACTGGATCGCCTAACTCTGTTTGAGTGTGCCCCTTAACATTATTCCCGCCTGGATTATGCAAATTCTTCAGGTATTAGGCTCGCTTCATTTACGTGGAACCACCTTGACCTCAGTTGTCCTTCTCAGCTCCGTATCATCGTGAAGCGTATCGAAGTCTACCTAGGCGAAGAAGAGGTCACGGACCAAGTTTCGTCGTTGAAGAAAGATGCTTCGGCACGTATCCTACTCGAACCTGATGAGGAGGGTTTAGGTTTGCGCAACGCCACTCTCAAATGGAACGAAGTGGAGGAGAAACAAGAGGATGCAGGGCACCATGCTAAGGCTTCTATTGCTTCCTCTACTGTGGACACTCGAAACGGGTCCGGTGATGAGTCGACTCTTGGGCTGAATGGGAGCGACGTGATGGACCACAAGTTCGAGTTGAAAGATATTACCGTGATGTTCCCTGAAGGCGAATTGTCCATTATCACTGGACCTACGGCGAGCGGAAAGACCGCTCTTCTCGTAAGTTCTCAGTGCCTCTTCTCACTTGGCTATGTACTGACTTATTTTTCTCTTTAGATGGCGGTCCTTGGAGAGATGACACTGACCTCGGGGATGATCATCATGTCGAAAGATATTTCACGGATTGACAAGTTCGGTAATATGCATGCGATATCGTATGCCGCCCAGTCGCCGTGGCTGAGGCATCAGTCCATCAAGGATAACATTTTGTTTGGGTACCCTCTGGATGAAGCGCGGTATCAGACTGTGATTGAGGCGTGTGCGCTCCGTCCGGACTTACGAGTACTAGAAGACGGAGACATGACTGAGATTGGAGCGAAGGGCGTCAGTCTCAGTGGCGGGCAGAAGGCCCGTGTTGCGCTCGCTAGGGCCGTTTACGCACGAACGAAGTATGTCTTGCTGGATGACCCGTTAAGTGCGGTGGTATGAGTTGATACTTTGCTATGATTCGCTCGAGATGTTCATGTTTTCTTAGGACAGCCATACCTCAAGATTTTTGTTCGAGCGACTGCTCATGGGCCCGTTGTTGAAGGACAGGACCGTCGTGCTTGTTACGCATCACGTGGAGCTTGTCCTTCCTGGAGCGCAGTACCTCGTCAGGATGCTTGACGGCCGTATCGATACACAGGGATATGTAAAGGATTTGAAGGTGCAAGGTACCCTGGATGAAATCGCACGAGACGAATCGACCGAGGCGCATGCTGAGGGCACGATGAATGCGCCAGAGGAAGTAGTCGCGGATGAAGTCGATAGTGAGGACAGAGCTTCTGATGGTACGGAGAGGAAGCCGAGGAAGCTCGTTAAGGATGAACATCGGGAGAAAGGCAGCGTGAAATGGAACATCTATAGGAAATATCTACAGGCCTCGTAAGATCGGATTGTGTCTTCATGTTTATCTACTAACGCGAGCTTTACAGGTCGTATTTCATCTGGTCGATCCTTCTAATCCTTGTATTCTTCAACCAGGGCCTGAGTATTGTCGAGAAACTATGGATCAAGGTTCGGTTTCTGATGTCTTCTTATGAGATGTACCGCTAACTTATGGCGTAGTTCTGGGGCGAGGCATACGGCAAGGCGACAGCTTCCTTCATGTTCAGAAGCGCTTCATCTCATGATCAAGAGATTATGACGGGCGCGTTTTCACAGGGACTGCTGCACCACCATTCGCCAGGACCAGTGTATTCGACTAGTGCCCTTCCTGATGCCCGGGAGCATCCGTTGTTCTATGTTGGCGTGTACGCTGCTATAGGAATTGGGAGTGCTATGGTTGGTGTTGCGTCGTCGGCTGCGCAGTACACGGGTGCTTTGAGGGCGTCTAGAACTTTGTTCAAGTGAGGATTCTTTGTAGGAAGTGCACGAGGCTGATGGTCTTTTTAGGCAATTGCTGGGCACTGTTGTGCGGGCGACGTTCAGGTTCCACGATACGACTCCGCAAGGACGCATACTTAATCGATTTGGAAAGGTGCTGCCAATGTTGCTTGAAACCTGTCGCGCGCGCTGATGCTTGTTGTATCAGGATATCGAATCCATTGACTCGAGACTCGCGGGCTCCATGCAAGCTGTCAACTCCTCCTTGGCTGCCTTTCTCGTGTCTATCCTAACTGTTGCGTAGGTTTTCATTAATTCTTTCCAACGTTAGGTCACATCTGACCATTCCTAGTGTCGTGTTCCCCGCCTTTCTCATTCCCGCAGCGCTTCTAGGCCTTGTTTACAGGGAGCTCGCGATTGGTTACTTGAACACTGGCCGTGACCTCCGCCGTATGGAGAGCAACTCTCGCTCGCCCATCTTCTCGCACTTTGGTGAAGTGTTGGAAGGAATCGTGACTGTGCGCGCGTTTTCGGCGGAGAAGAGGTTCTTGGACAACCTGCACCGTAAGGTGGATGCGACGACAAAGGTATGCACGGATGCGCCCTCCGAGAAAGCTCGTCTTAATGTCCGGGTAGGTGTGGTATAACTTCTGGATGACGAACAGATGGTTGTTGCTGAACTTTGATTGTCTCGGGGCAGTTGTAAGTCGATGTTTATGGCCCCCTTTCTAGTCGACGAACTCTAACACCGTTAAAGGGTGTCCTCATCACTTGTCTTTTCTCGATCACCGTCTTGGTTGATAATGCAGGTCTTGCCGGTTTGTGTATCACGAGTGCCTTGAGCTTCACCACCTCGGTGTACTGGGCATGTAGATACTGGACAGAATTGGAGCTTGATCTCAAGTGAGTCGCCAGTTCACACCTTCGATGGTTACCAATACTACTACTGATGATGTCCCAAGCTCTGTCGAACGAATTGTGGAATACCTCGACCTTCCACAAGAGCCGCCCGCGGTTATTGAATCTAGTCGTCCACCTGCGTACTGGCCGTCGAGAATGACCAATGATAACCTGGTTACTGTCGAAAACCTCGTTGTCAAATATGCCCCCGAGCTGCCCGCCGTCCTCCATGGTGTTTCGTTCTCTCTTCGGGCTGGTGAGAGGATCGGCTTGTTGGGTCGCACTGGATCTGGAAAGAGTACTTTGGCGACGAGTATTTTACGCTTTGTAGATCCTACGGAAGGAAGGATTATCATTGATGGCATCGACATCTCCAAGATTGGTGTCCACGATCTCCGCGAACGATTGGTATGCCTGGTTTGGAACTGACACCGTAAAAATCACTGATCAATACTACTGCAGACATTCATTCCGCAAGACGCTACACTTTTCTCTGGTACACTTCGGGAGAACTTGGATCCCTTCAGTAAGTGTCTACAGTTTTTCGGTGGTGGCGATGGTATAATTGGCGTCTTGTTTATAGATGAACATGACGATAATGAATGCTGGGAAGTTCTGTACCGAGTGCAGATGGTGACTACGAGTCAAATGCCCTCTGAAGCCGCCACGCCCGCCACTTCGCGCCCGGCTTCTATACGCGGTGTAGAGAGGGCGCCAGCGGAGGGCTCAGTCGTAGATTCTATTGCTACAGATATGGACTCAAAGACGTCTGTGTCGCTACAAACAAAAGTGTCTCCTGGAGGAACCAACTTTTCCCAAGGTCAACGACAATTGATTGCGATGGCGCGCGCTCTGCTCCGACACAGCTCTATTATTGTTCTTGACGAGGCAACAAGTAGTATCGATTTTGCAACGGATGCGAAGATTCAGAAGGCTATTCGAGACGAGTTGACGAACAGTCTGCTTTTGACTGGTATGTTGCACGCCGTTATCTATTCTCAGATGCTAACCTCCATGGCACAGTGGCTCATCGTTTGAGAACAGTAATCGACTACGATAGGCTTATCGTGTTAGACAAGGGACGGGTGGCTGAGTTTGACACGCCGCTCAACTTGATACGCAAAGAGGACAGTATGTTTAGAAATATGTGCTTAAAAAGTGGGACGTTCGGTGAACTGGAGGCAGCGGCGACAGCCAAGGCCAAACGCGATGAAAAGTGAGGCGCTATCTACTGATAAATATGTTTGTTATTTTTGTTCTTGTATAATGGATGACGGCTTTCTATCTTTCCGATGCGATTCTGGGTGTTCTGAAGATTCGTTCTGAACATGTAAGCGATTTTGAGCTTGCATGTCCTTCGATGCGTGCGGTGCCACTGAGTGCGAGCGTTGAAGAGAATTGGCGGATCGACAATAGTCACCCCCGCGCAAGGCATGTTGAATGCCGTGGCGGTAAGACTTCCCTAATCATGTCTCATTGACTTTAGACTGATGTACGCACTAGGCAGCCGCACCCACCATGATCATTGGACGCATCATGAACGGAGAGGCGAGTCCGAATGACTCGTGGACGCGCACCTCACTGTCACATATGCCTACCAACATGAGGAGTATCGCCGAGAACATTCGTTTCGCCAGCGTTCATCCTACTAGGACGGAGAACTCTATACTGGACACTGATGTTGCCATCCATCATGACGACTCGCATCCGTCGACATCGCGAATGGACGAAGAGTTCGTAAGCGAAATGAATGCAGAGAACCTCAAAGGGAAGGCCGGGCACTAATTTCGTAGAAACACTGGTGGTCGCTTCATCTTCAGAGCACCTGCAGAATTAAATTGTAGTGATATAATAGTAATATTACCTCGATTGGGATAGAGAGACACACGTAAGTATTCGCAGTGGACTAGACTGAACAACCAGTGCACTCGTGGGCGACTGCCAAAGAGTCGTCGCAGTGCGCTACCATTCAGTTCTTAAGCAGACAGAATAATAAAGCCTTGATAAACTTCGAGGAGTTAGCGCGCCGTAGCCCGGCCGTCTCGCTTGTGCTAGAAAAAGACAGACATATGTAACATGTCAGTTACGAGCACGACAAGGATGTTAGGCATACAGACTAGCGCCATTACAAAGACCGGCATCTAGTGTATGAGATCCGCCTTGAGAAGGCCTCGACAGTGTTTTGGCGGTTCGGCCCTGTCAACGAGCACGACGAAGTTCGGAGAGATGGTGGCGGTTAATGATCAAGGCGTGAGAACAAATTTTATACTCTAGGAAAGACCGCAGGCGGCATGAGCCACAAGATTGTCAAAATGTTCACGTCGGAGTAAGTAAGTACTCACAGACGAACTTAAAACCTCTGGTCCTGATAGACATGATGGTCCCCTTCCATAGGTAAGGCGGTTCAGGAGGCATGATCCCGAGCCCAAGTACTAACGACTCGGACGTGAAAGTTCAAAAAAACAAGGCTCAGTTGTAATTTGTAGCAGTTCGAAGGTTGCGTCCCGTTCAAATTACCACGAGACGAAGAGTTGCATGAAAGTACAATCGATGAGAAGCAGCAAGGGCTCTGAGGGAGTTACGCTGAAGTGGCACCAGGTGAGGTGAGTGTAAGAATGGAAGAAGATGAGAGCGGGAATTGCCGAGGCCCCTTTCCTTCCCACCATGACGCGCAAGTATCAAGGTGAGCATTATACACAACGGCGGCTAGTGTTTCTTGCTTCAGATGCATGTCCACCGTCAACCTCCTCAAGAACTCTAGCAGGGGACGGTCGATGGAGGAGTAGAGTCGAATCTGACATTCAACGAGGTCTACATATCCGACAGAGCCTGAGCTGCGGAAGCAAGTCAAGGTTTCGCACGTCCGCTCGTTGGTTGACATAGTCTGCCCTAAGCGGACTCAAACTCTTGAGGCCAAGCTTCATTGATGTGATCTGGCAGAAGTCACAGCGGGAGCCTGCAGCTCTTTGTCGCAGTATCTCTCTCTCTCTCTTGCCTCTTGAATGTGCTTCCAGTCGTCACCGAGGAACTTCCAGGAGACCGCCATTGCCAAGACTGCGCCCTTACCGATCCCCCGCTTCAATAAAATGTGGGCGACATTCATAGCCTCTCTCCTCTTCCTCAGAATGTTCACGTCGCGACCTTCGTCTCTCCTTACCTTGCTTACTCTCCTTCACAACACTCATCCCCTCGCTCGCCGCCGCACATTCATGTTCAATCCCTTCTCAAGTTTTCATCACCGGTCAAGGATGTGCTGTCTGCGCGGACAACGGTCCTCTCAGAGTAGTCCGCCTCTAGTCCCTCTACCCTTCCTTCCTCTCATCTCTCATATCGTATTCTACTCAGTCACATTTTATCTTTTGTAAATTGAAGTACCTGTCGCAGTGAATGCATGTTTGTCTATTCATTGTTCAAAGTAAGGACCGCTTCCCACATTGCTATTGGGCTATATCAGCGACAAAAACGTACTGTAAGGCCACCCGTAGCCATCGTCGCTCTACTAAACAAATAATAACGCAGCGGGAACCGCCATCTTATCCAAGCACGAGCCCACCTCCGTGGACAGAACGCTTCCTGGCCATCCAGACCCATCTCTAGTGAAAGGGCGCATCGTCACCCTCGAATTCCCTAGTTGCTATCTCGTCGCAACCTATGTACCAAATGCTGGCACCGGCTTGAAGGTACAACCACTATTTCCTTTGGGCGTGGCTCATTCACGCTATGTACTAGACTCTCGACGTTAAAAAAGAATGGAACGTCCACTTTACCCGGTACATCCGCGACCTAGACAAAAAGAAACCCGTCATATGGACTGGCGATCTCAACGTCGCGCCCACCGAAATAGGTACGCGTCTCGTGTCCCGCTGAAAGTACCATCCAACAACGACGCTTTAGATCTTGCCAACCCCAAGGCCAACTGGAACAAGACGCCTGGGTACACGGAGGCTGAGACGACGGCCTTTAAGGAAATACTGAATCCACCGGAGGAAGCAGACGCAGAACACAAGTTTGTCGATGTCTGGCGCAAGCTGCACCCAGACGACAAGCATTACACGTATTGGTCGTACCGGTTCAATTGCAGATACAAAGGCATCGGATGGAGATTAGACTTTTGTAAGTTTTTTTTCAGTCCATGCATGCCCCGAGTGTTGAATCGGAGACGATCAGTTGTCCTCAGTGAGCGTCTTGTTGAACGCGTCAAAATGGTGAGTACATTTAGCGTTGTCCCAATACACCAGTTGACGTAGATGCAGTGCGAAATACGGAGTGAGATTTGGGGCGCGTCAGACCACTGTCCACTCGTTATGGAAATCGATGGACAGTTGTAATAATCCTCCCGAATTGGCGAGCAACCGGTTTGGTGTATGCCCCGTATCATGGTCAATTCTCAGCAAATTTTCGTTATACTGGGTGCTGGCCCTTTGAATGCCCCATACTCGTGCTGCTCCCTTTTGAACGGTGATTTTTGGCCCACTGTAGCGTATCTATCGTTCCGTCGCCTTTTCGGCGCATTCAGTCATGCAACATGTGCGCAGTGTCCTCAGTGGGCTTAACGTTGTGTTTCTTTTGCCCTACTCTGCTATGCAGTCACTTGATGGGCTGGTATTTGAGAGCTGCTGTCCCTTGGCGCGCTTGCCATTCGATCGCCAGCTGCCGATCGCGTTAATTGGCCTCGTCCTCTTTCTCTTACCTTCTCATGCCTCTCACTCATCCTCGTACTTGTCGCTAACAGCAGCCGTTTGACCTTTATCCTTCCCGCGACTAGCATCCCGTGTCAATCCCCTGTTCTCGCGACTTCCGAATATCAAAAATGTTCTACCTGCCGTTGCACGTGCTGCAAACACGACCTCGACGAGGATCACTTCCTGAAGCCTGCCCGTGCACGAAGGCTTGGTGAATGGCGCTATTGGATATGTTGGAATATATTGTCTGGCCCCAGGCTTCAAGATGCGGACCGCACAGACCTTCCTCTTTCTGTCAAGACATACACTGGACCAACTTTGGCGCACAGAACCACGTCCAGATTTTCCTCCATCGTTCCAATTCGACCGATAAAGTCTTCATTCGACATCAATGGCAAGCCAGGTTTGGCACGAATGCAAGTTCCGCTTCGACTTGCTATGGCAATCAGCATACACAAATCTCAAGGCTTAACGCTGGAGGAAGGAGCACAGATAGAATTGGGAACCTCGAAGGATTTCTGTGTCGGTCTGACCTTTGTCGCATTGTCGAGGGTAAAGACCTGATGTTTGTGGAACCATTTGATCTTCAGCGAGTGAAGAACCTTGGTGGTGCGAGTTTGAATGAGCGGATGGCCGATTCCTTATGCAGATATCCTGTCACCCAAGCCCTGTAATGCAACGTTTGAAGAATTAATGTATACAAGAAATGAGCCTGGAGTATGAGGTTGCTTGCTGCGCTCGCACCCCGTAGGATATCCCACCATCTTAATATTCACCGAAATTAGTATGTCCAGTCTCCTTCGCGTGCTGTGTTGCTTCCTTTTCCCCAGTCAAGCCTTTGCCGCATTGCTGTCGCAGACGACGATTAGTCGAAGAATATCAAGCTCAACAAGAACACTCACTTCACACTTGAGCGTAAACGTCGACGTATTGGTATACGCTCTCTTGGCTCTCAACTTGTCCGCCAACTGTTTAGCAGCGATTAACACGCTGTCGTCGTCTCCTCGGGATTTCTAAGAGCACACACTATGAGCACTTTACAGGAATCAGACCAAGGACATACGACGGGGAAGACAGTCTGATGCCATTCATCAGGCGCGTCCGCCATCGGCGAGAGCGTAGCGGCGTCGTAATGTATCCCAGAGTAGATGACGAGACACCTCATCCCGCCGTCGTCGGCGCCAGGGGCAAAGTGGTCTATCCGTCCCGTTTCCACGTCAATCGATGCGATCTCTGTAGAATAGTACGCTGCGAGGATGCCCAATTCGATGGCGCCGCCCCACGTGGACGGCTTGAGGATGGTCGAGATGTAGTCCTCGACCGGCCGCCTACGACATCCTGATCAGTGCGATGGACTGAAGGGAAAAGAGAGAGACGCGCACCCGAGAATGGCCTCGTTGTACGTCTCTGGATCCTTGCGGATGCCGTCAGCCACGACTGCGAAGCGATCAGCGTATTGAATTTGAATGAATTCGCGCGCGCACTTTGACGCATCTTGGCAGCCTTGGATATGTCTTGTTCGAAAATGAGCGCCACGGATGAGAATAAGCACGAGTTGTCGTCTGGGACTACCTATTTTGAATTGGATACGCGTCTGAATAAATTCATGGCGTGGCGCACCCGGTGGATGAGGAAGCTGCCGTCCGTCGGGACATGCTCTGGGGCAGACGAAGACGTTGGCTGGGATGATGCAGCAGCAGGTCTGGGTATCGCAGCCGGCGCCGGCGCTGGTGGGGGCGCACGACTCGGGTCATCGTTCACAATGATCTGGTCTCCCGGCGTCAGCCCCAAGCTCGATATCGGCAGTTCCGGTATGAGCGTCAAGCTCCTCGGTGGATATCCGCATTTCACTAGTGAGAGAGAGAGACCGCTGCTCTTGTAAACGTCGCAGGCCGAGGACGGAAGGGCGGCGTACGGATTTGGCGGGACGGGAGAATGTCAGTGGCTTTCCGGATTTCCTGCTGGAGATCCTGCACAGTGTACGTTTCGCTGGTCAAGTCGACTTGGATCGTCGATATCCCGTTGGGTCCGCGCAGTCGCACGGGGGCCATCGTGGTGGGAGAGAGAGTGCGAATAAGGCAACGGATAAACGCGTCATCGTTCCCTCTTCATTAACGACTTGGTAAGATACAATAGCATAGATATAAATACAGTATCAACACCATTCACATGTCCCATTCGTCCCATAGTCCAAACGCCGGAGTAGACGGATGGGCAGTATTGATTTCCGACGTCTCCACCAGCTCGCACAGTTTATCGCTCACGCCCGCTTGATCGTCCTTGTTGCCCTTCATAGCAAAAAGTATGGGGTCATCAGAATTCGCTGTAGGGCCTGAATATAGCAGTCGTATCGCCTGTCCTTCAATGACCTGTACCAGCCGTCCCGTTGATATCTGTCGTATCTCCACAAACTCGTCAGAGAACAACAGAACATGATTGCCTCGATATGCAAAGGAAGTGGCATGCGTCTCCCAACTTATGTAGCCACAATTTCTTCCTGGTATACCGTGTCGGTTAATGTAGAAGCCAATCGCTTCATGTCTTTGAGCGCAGTGTGATCGAAAAAAAGCTAGAAAAACGTACTGTCATAAACAGCCAGCAACTGATCCGCCTCCATTCGAACGAGACCTAGCGGCTTCGCGCCTTCTACTTTGGACTTCAAACCTGCCATTGGCATGTTAGCTGAAGAGTCTGATAGGTCAGGCACGACATTGGTAGCGGATTTTGCAATGCTGTGAAATGAATTAGACGAATATAGCAGAAGGAAAGAGGATGTACACACTTGGTCGGGTCGACGATAACGATTCCGTCGCTGGTACATATACCGATTGTTTTCACCAGCGTGGTAACATCGTACGCGTCCTTTGGCACATAACCCGGCTGGAAATGTTCCTCAGCATTTATTCGGGATACAACTTGGAAGGTTACCCACATCGCCAAAAGGTCGGAAAGAAGGTGTCTGCAAGGCCTTCAGTCCTCGCTTGGGAGACATCACAGCTTCTGAGATGTCCAAGACTTCGAGCACTTGCAGGTTCAACGAGACCTGGAAGTGTTTCTTGGACGCGTATATGACTAAAGAACAAATTCATCAATATCTCTCGTCTTGCTCGTCAGCGAGTGACCTACTCAGAACCCGCGAACCAACGTGTGTATGCTTGAAAAACATCACACTACTGTTCTGGCCAGCTATTTTCTCCATCGAAGCGTTGAGGAGCTTGATCTCCGCCTGTCCTTGGCTTACATGCACGATGAGATCGAGCGAGTATGAAATGAGGGACGACTCGTGGTGAATAATGAATTTGTTGAAAGTCTTGTCTTGATGGGTCTGCACGGCCGCCAATGCGAGAGGACTAATGTGGTTCAACACTTTTGTAAATTCTGCCAGAAGGATTAGCATAAGACGTGAAATAAGTGATGAAGGTTTATCACCTTCCCGACCGCGAGGCGACACAAAGATACCAGCAGTACAGCCCACTGCGACGTATGGTCGTCCTCCGCTTACTGGTAAAACCATGGTCAATACTTACGGGTTACAATTACTCATAAGTACTAACCGAACGAGACAGCGCTGCTGATTTTTCCGGTCAGCTTGGATGTTGAAGTTTGATTAATCCTCGACCCAATGGTTCTGAAGAAGCCATCCGTCAAGGTGCGTGGGTCGAAGAACTGTTAACTTGTTAGTCATTCTGACTGTAAGCTAGAGCGGAACACCTACCATGTTGCCGTCCTGCCGCGCTTTATGAACACCTATGGCGTCTACAAGGGCATTATACCATTTCTTTCGGACTGCATCACTGGTCACAAATAGGGTGTACCTCTTGCTCGCCTTACTAGAGGCGTGGTATATCGTAAACGGGTATACCGGTTCATTATGGTATCGGAGGCCCAGTACTGAGCCTTCCTTATCGTACACCTTTCGATGTTCAGGTAGGCCGTCGAAGGAAGCGAGACGGAGGAAGGAAAGCGGTATTGGCTAATGAATTTGGCCGGTGAGAGAGAATATTGAAAGCCAATAAACACTTACACGGGACATGATGTATCTCTTAACTACACCATTAGCTTTGGTTTCTTCCCGAGTCATGAGTACTAATGTAACGTTACTTGAGTCGGTTAATGGTTAGACGTGATGCGTACTGAAGTTGTCTAAGAGGGCCAACGTCAAGTCGTTCCAAGTCGACGAGGAGCGAATTCTTCGAGCGACGGGGCCGGCATATATGAGTGTTCTACTATCGTCATAAAGATCCATGTCCTGCTAAAAGTCAGCGAGAAAAAAGGGAAGGGGATAGAGAAAGCTCTGACAAGGATCTCGCCCTTCTGATATACAAGTCCTTCGCATAACGCCCAAAACTTGACCTTTGCTTCGGCGGCTTCGATGCCAGGTTGTGTACTCTTGATGCAAGATTTCAAGATGTCTAAGCTCACAGGCAAGCTTTCCAAGTCCGGATGCTCTGTCTCTTTATCGGTGAGCTTGAGGATCTGCTCAAGCAACAGATTTAGTCGGGGTAATCTCGTCACTGGTCGTGATAAAAACGTTATCAGATCCCGTTTCCGTATTCGAGGGTCTGAGGACACAGACTGGATGAAGGCTCTGTACTTCTCATTCCGCCTCAGCTCCTTGCGGTGGTGTGACTCTGCAATTGGGTAGTGTTTAATGTATGTTTCGTAGGAAGAACGATAGTCGGCCTTGAGTGTAGCATCGAGGATGATGTCGGATATAGTGATGACGAATGGGTGCTGCTCTCGTTGACGATCGAAGAGAGCCGCGAGAATGCGTTGGTGGTGCACCAATATCTGGGATAGATTTCCAAAGACCTCCGATATGAAACCGGGAAGTAGTTGCTCGCTAATAATGGGAGGCGAGGCGTTTGTCAGAGGGGTTATGAAAACCTGTTGCCAACCTTTAGAACGGTTGATGAATAGTAATAGTTGTACGCACATCTTGAACGGCCTGCAAATCAGCGAACATAATCACGTTCTGATTTGCAGACCTCGAACATCACGGATTGCCTTTGAACTTCTTGCTTCCCAGCGCGTCCCTAGCTTCAGCGGGCACAAGACGATGCCATTCTTGTTCGTTTTCTGATAACTTGCCGGCCTGGAACTGTCGTATACCCTCCTCAGATTCTAGCGACTGCGCAGACAATTCTCTTGCCACAGAGTCAACGTCCCCATGAGACTACGATAAGGCATCAGAGATTGGTCGAGAGAAGCTGCTCAACATACATCAACGGACCCGGAAGCGGAGTGGTCACTGTCCTCGGGGAAGTATGACGAAGCCAGTGACAAATTGGACGGTGCACGCTGCATTCGAAGGTAATCTGCGTCCATGTCACTTCTACTGTGTCGGTGGGTAATTGTATGAGGATATAACGGCGCCAGCGTCGAATTCGGTGCCCTAGTCGACGCAGACCGATATATTTGCGGCTCCGGGAACGAGATTGGGGGTACATAGCCAGTTTCAGCGACTGTACTGGCTCTGCTGGGACTAGGCGATCGTCTTGGATTGACCATCGAACTGAGCTCTGGGCCGCTCCCCGTAGGGATTTGGGAGAGAAACGCCGTCCCATGGATTGGCAAGATAATAGTTCTCCTCTTCCGGTTGGGGAGCGGGGGTCAGCTCAAAGCTGTAGGGTGAATATCCCGATGGGCTCGGGTTGATAGGCTGTCGGGCACCGGACTGAATGGAGACACGCGGTCGTGGCTGTTGATGGTACATATGAAAGGAAAGTAGGCAAGCCGCAAAGTAGAGAGAATGCAGTTCACAGCAAAGGGTAACTCGGCGATGCGGCCCGGCGACACCGCGCATTCCAATGCTGCACAGCTTTTTAGGACGGGTGGACCAAATAACACGTAAACACGTAAACAACGCGCTCTTTGCTTTATACCACAATGTCACATTCTGAGGTCTTCCCCTCCACGCCCGGCCCCTCTACGCCCATTACTGCCTCGTACACCTACCACTCTGCGCTTCCGACTGCTTCAGGACCATACATTCTCGGCGTGGATGAGGCTGGCCGTGGTCCTGTCCTCGGGCCCCTTGTTTATGGTGTAGCATATTGTCCTGCTTCATGGCAGGACGACCTCGGAGAACTGGGATTTGATGGTACGACGTGAAAATATTTCAGACATTTCAGTCTTACCCTCTTTCAAGATTCAAAGCAACTGAGTGCCGACACGCGCAGCACTCTTTACGAAACGCTGAGTTCTCATCAAGAGAACTTGGGTTGGGCTGTGCGCGTGTTAAGGTCGGTTCTCACACAAAGCGCTTAACACCTACCAAGAAATCCCTAGTCCGCAAAATATTTCCGCTGGCATGCTCAAGGGTACACCGATAAATCTCAATCAGCAGTCCAAGGACGCCACTATCCTCCTCATTCGTGAAGTTCTAGACAAAGGGATAGATCTTTCAGAAGTAAGTCTATAACTACTGTGTGACACTCGTTAAACGTCTAGCTAGATTTACGTCGACGCCTTAGGCTCAACCAAGGACTACGGCGAGTACCTCACGAAATTATTTCCCGGAATCAAGATCACCGTGGAGACCAAGGCGGATTCCAAGTACAAGATTGTCGGCGCTGCTAGTGTTGCTGCGAAGAAGACCAGGGATGTCTGCATAGAGACATGGTGCTTCGAGGAGTCAGATTATACCCCTCCAGCCGCTGGCTTGGGCTCTGGATATCCATCAGGCGCGTTCACTTTCGGTTCCCATTCATGTGTTTTTTGACGCATTCGTAGACCCCAACACGAAAGACTGGCTGCAAGCCGCTGTCAGTCCAGTCTTTGGATTCCCAAAACTCGTTCGGTTTTCTTGGCAAACGGTCAAAACAATTCTCGAGAAACGCGCACATCCAGTAAAATGGTAAGCTCTCGATGTTTTCGTGTGTGCATCCTTTAACTTGTAAACGTGCAGGATCGACGAAGATGGCGAAAACCTGATCGACATGTTCAAAACAGCCCAGGGACTCGACAAAGGTAGATGTGGCGTCGCAAAAGACCTTCACCTCGCGAGTGTTACAAGCTTTTGACTTGCAGATATACGTACATGATTTACATTTGCCTTTTCGTAATCTTTTACAAACCTACTAGGGCGTTCAAGTCCACTAATACTCCATTACTCTCAAGCGCAGCCTGAATGAACGCGACATCCAGCAAAGCGGCTTTCGGATCTCCGAGGCTCAGTCCATCGTCCGTACCCGTGATAGCACCAAAGAAACTCTTGAGTTCAACTGCCACGCCACAGCTTTCTTCCTGTACAACCTCTTCCGCCTCCTCATATTCTTCGCCATCCTTGGTCAAGAAGTGCGACCTCACCGTGTAGAGGTTGTTTTCAGAAGTAACTCTGACCCATCCCTGTGTGCCGATGATGGTGTAACCAGTTTCGGGGTGGGATTTCGTCGGGAAGCCAAAGGTCATGTCTAGGGTACCTTGAAATTGGGTATTGGGAGTTGAAGTTCCGCGTGCGATGACCGTGATAGTGTCGTGAGGCAGCAGGTAGGACTTGATGAGGGAGGCGAAGGAAGATACATGCTCAATGGGCGTTTTTGGGAGCATCGTGCGAATCGCTGCAATCGTGTGCTGAAAGTTTCTTAGAACGCATGATGGCCAACTCCATTCGAACAACTCACGACACCACCATCTAGCTATATCGGAGAATCAGCCAAATCAGTTTTGCAAGGAATGAGTTTAACATACCAAGAAACCGCCTTGATACTATCAATACGATCAGTTTGAGTGA
Organism: Hymenopellis radicata; assembly: GCA_015501595.1. Lineage (NCBI taxonomy): Eukaryota > Fungi > Basidiomycota > Agaricomycetes > Agaricales > Physalacriaceae > Hymenopellis > Hymenopellis radicata. The sequence goes on along the minus strand of JADNRX010000109.1, from coordinate 92,239 downwards.
CTGCTTGAACTTCAGAACCACATACCTCAGGAACAGTTCTCCACGGTGTTTTGTAGTACTTTGAATCCTTCCCCACAAAGTTCCACACCGCTGCCCTAAACCCAGTAATATCCCCCAACCTACCATCCGTGACCAACTTCCCAACCCTTCGGAACGCAGGCTCAGCTTCAAAGTTCTCCGCGACGCGCCACACCAGGCCGTTTCCCGCGTATTTCTCCCTGTATTCCTTGATTGTAGCCACTCCCGTTGCAACATCTTTTGCTACAGGTTTCTCGCTGAGGACGTGCTTTCCCGCAGCGAGCGCCTTGAGCACGACCGATGGCAATAACGGGATTGGCAGGATCACCAGAACGGCCGAGATGTCCGAACGAGCGAGGAGCGCGTCCAACCCTCCGGCACCATCGGGCGCATCGTGATAGATGGCGGGCTTGCTAGATATAAGAGGAGAGCTGGCGAAGGTCTCAGCAGTTGAGAGCGATCGAGAGTAGACGGCTTTCAGTGTTATGCCTTGGAGAGAAGACAAAGCAGGAAGATAGGCTGCAACATTTTTATGTGAGAGTCTGGTAGACACAAACGATTGTAGCGCTTACCCTCAGTGGCGAAGATACCAGCACCTAGAATCGCGTAACCAGTGTCCGACATGATGGTAGTAGTAAGAAGAGAGATGATTTTCCGACGCGTGAGAAGAGACTATAAATACGGGACAACATCCAGTGTTGCGTGCTTATTGATAATGAACTTGACTTGTCCTAATCCAGAACGAATGCCGGATCTCGGAGGAGTCACGAGGCTAGGTGGGGGCCATACGGTGCTTTTCGAAGTACGGGGATCTTCTACACGCTGACCAGATGAGCTGACGAGGCTAAACTTCGGTCGATTGGCAGCGACTGTGGCGTCGATCACTGGCAAACGACCTGCCCTAAAGTGCCCAAATAAAGCCCGCAATTTGGCCACATCGACTCCTTGTTCACAACCGTGATACCCGCCAGGCGTACGTCTCGATTCACGTCTTCATCCTGGTACCTATATAGCTGACGACAACTCACAGTACGCCTGTGTGTATACGGATGCTATCAGTCAGCCTAAGTGATAACATATGATGGCCAAATCCGGTTGTAGACATAGCGTCTGATACTGTTGAGAGGTATGTATTCCTGCTGGTCTTCCGTCGCAACCGTCTCACGACTCTCGTAGAGCTGTCTGTTTATCAACATTGGCAGACTTTGAGCCCGTTAGTCGGTTTATGGGGGATGCTGGACCTTTTGGTAGGACCGGCGTCTTTGGTAATTTACCGGCCGCGCCTGTTCGTGAGTTGTCGTCTTTTGGGATCCAAGTTCTCCTGTTGACGGCCTCGTTCGCAGGTGGTTGTTTTCCACGACGGCGCTCAGTTGCAAATCAATTATCCCAGGCCATCCCGTAGCACGTCTTTTCCTGTATTTTGACACGCTTTTATGGGAAAGGAATGTGCTTCAAATTTACTGTCCGAAGACAAATCCCAATTGCAAGTTTCCCGCGCTTGGGTGTGGTTGTCCCGTGTGCAAGTCGGCGCTTGTGTCTACTACTCTGTTGCTGCATCTCAGTCTTCTTAGCGATCCGCTGACAACTGCGACGCTCGATTTATTCGGCGGTAGTCCGGCAATGCCACAACTCTTTAGGACATGGAAACGCGAGTGTGTTTCCGCTCTAAGTCAACATGATTACTATTAGTCGAGATAACTACAATATGGAGATTCGACGTTACGACCAAACTATGGTCGTCGTCGGTCGAGAGATATTGAGGTGCTGCATCCCATGGCCGTATATCTCCATTGTCGAAACTGCTGCCTACCTCACACCCCGATGTTGCATCCTTCTCGTTAAAGCCGTCACAGACTCCGCCAGACACACCACCGAACTGCATAGCAGGGTATATATGGCGAAGCGTTCCTCCGAAATACGCTTCAGAACCTTTTCTGCGTGCAATTCAAAAGCACTCACGCTTTCGGACCTGTCATTACAGCGACTGGAAATTCATGGTTCAAACACCAGATATCGTTGACGATAGAGACAATCTCATTGTTCTTCTCCAGGAAGCTGCATCGTACATAATTGTCGGCGCGGATCATGCGGCGGATGTGGTTTGAATTTGGTGCGTTGTCGAACACGTGACACTATCGTCTCTTTCTTGAAGTTGTCCGTCGCCTCCCATCACCCTGCAGACTCTTTGGATTAATGTGTATCATAACGATGCCTTGATATTCGTCCCAGAACGCGAATGAGTCTCAACGCTGTTCCATTCATACCTATCCTTATCTTTGAAGTAGGTCTATAATACTGGCCCACCCCTTCCCGCTACTAAGAACACTTTTAATGGAATGCGCGGAGTAACACCACAAGCCACATGCACGACGTGAACGCATGAACGTGCTCCATTTCCATGCTGCGTCGAGTAAGTTGCATGAGGCTTATGTCTTGGCGTCTTCTGCGCCACACTCAACACGATCAATGCTACCGAAGCTTCCGAAGGTTTTCACTACCATGTCGCCACACCGGATCGAACGTGTCACTTCGGGGTAGTCCAAACTTCAAAGGCTAAACTTCGGACTCGGTCTTTCATTTCAACTTCGCTCTTCCCTCCCCTTTCCCTCCGCGGAATAGGCTCATATTGCGTGACGTGGTCTATAACCACCCATTCTTGTCTATTTGGGTTTGTCACCACGGAATAAACTCCCGCTTTGAGGCGGGCATTTGTTACTACGCGCCACTGTCTTGCAGTATAAAAAGGCTTCCTTCACCATGTCTATCTCATCAAGTCGTCTCCATGAAGCTCGTTGGAATATCCGCTGTCATTACCCTTCTCGCTCACTCTGTCTCCGCTCATTATTCGTCAATCCTGTGGCGCTGCATGCTACCTTGGTTAACACTCTTTCGCTAGACATCTGGACCACCCTGGTGACTGGTGGTGGTGCCAACTTGTCCAAGGCGGCCGTACGAACCCCCGGCAACAACTCTCCCGTTACCGACGTCGAGTCGCCCGACATTACTTGCAATGTGAACCCATCAGCAGCGACTGAGACCGTCTCTGTCGCCGCTGGCAGTAGGATCGGATTCCTTTTGGATAACACGCTCTACCACCAAGGGCCCGCTGCCATCTACCTCGGGACTGCCCCGACTACAGCTGCGGCGTGGGATGGAAGCGGCGCCAACTGGTTCAAGGTTCGTTTATGATTATTGAACGACAACGAGACGTTTACTGGTTGTTTAGATTGCGAAATGGGGAGCTACATTCGATCCTTTCGGCTTCACGGACTACAACCTCAGCGCACTGAACACGACCATACCCGCCAGCGTTCCCAGTGGCGAAGTACGTATCTTCACGCGTCGTGACTGCCTGGTTTGGTAACAACCATCCCCAGTACCTCCTCCGCATTGAGCAAATTGGTCTGCATTCCGCTGGGGCACCTCAGTGGTTCATCTCCTGGGCCCAGATCGCCATAACCGGCGGTGGATCAGCCAACCCATCCAAAGTCTCCATTCCAGGATACGTGTCGTCCAATGGTAAATCCCTTTGTCGGCTTCCACTGTTGAATCCATTCATATAGATGTTAACGTCGTTTGTGTCTTGTAGACCCCGGCCTTACTGTGAACATTTACAACCCAGTCCCAACGGCATACACTGTGGGTTATCTATTCCTTCTTTGAACTACATGCTCAATCACGCTGTTATAGGTTCCGGGACCTGCTGTCTTCACAGGATGAGCGTGTTTAATATCTGAGAGCGTATCTGAGAGCGTATCTTGCCATAATAACGATCCTTTAGTTAGCCAATCCTTAATACCATTCATTCTTTACCTCATTGAGAAAATCGATCCTGCTGAGGACTAGACCCTGAATTTGTTCTTGTCGATCATCATTTGCTCAAGGCGATCCCGTCTGTTTTGACCTGAAAATCCATTGAAGTCCATTCATTGCTGCCAATCAGTCAGCGGCGCTTCAGCGTCAACTTCAAGTCAAGTTCCTAAGTTCGGGTCGCCTGTACACTCCCTTGGAGGCTCTAGAACAACTTGCCATTCATGCTTCAAGGTCCCTTCTTAAACTTTTACTGACCGTTCTCCTAATAAGCTAGTTCCTTGTTGTAACTACGCGTTTCCGACCTCGCCGGTCATGCACAGACTCGTCTGGGAGAATCCAGAGCTGCCCAAAGCTTACACATCTCCACATTTGAAGGACGAAGACATCGTCGACATCTTCAGCGATGTTCTCTCCGAAGCGCCGCCTACGCTACAGGCCATGATCTTTGAGCCATGGACCACCGGACGGTTCAAAGGCGGCCCGGGAGGGTTTGGCGTCTCCGCGGGAGAAGGTGCTGCAGCGAGTTGCGGATGATCGTTTCGTGTGTGTGCCCCCGGATGCCTGTCATGAACGCATTGACTGCTTCGCGGCGAGCAGGCTCAATGCAGTCGTTGTGCCGGAATTGGCAATGGGAATCGCCGAGGGCGTTACCTGTATTTGAGGATGATCTTGGGCTACGAGCGAGGACGGTGTTGATGAGAGGTAATGATAAATATAGATAGATGGACGTGCATGGAACATAAGTGTACCAACGTACTGGAGGCCTACATGCGGCTTGACCTGACATTAGCCTCGATACTCTTGACTAATACATTCATGAACTCGCGCGGATGATCCATATGAGCCTGTAACACAATCGCATGAATAGGCAATCATCAAGGACGTTAGAAGAACTCACAAAGTGATTCCCTTCCATCTCTAACGTATACATCCTCCTGAATCGTTTACCCATCGCAACGTTCTCTCTGTAGATCCGGTCGTGCTCCCAATAACCCCATACACAATTCCACCCCGTGTTTCTGCAAAAGATATGCACGATCGTGAGATCGGGGAACACCCTACACGCATTATCCTCATCGAACAGCGCCAAATGTGTTTGGCGGCGGATGGTTTCTTGCATTGGCGGTAACGCGCTATGATAAAGTGTGAGCAGGCGTTAGAGAATCATATGTGATTTTAAACTGACGCGGGCCACTCGACTCTCACTCCTTCCTCGGGAGCGAAGTTGGCTGCTACCTCTTGCACATTCCAGGCCTTCATAGACTGATGTTCCGTGTAAGGGGCAAAGTTAATGCCCTCTGGCTTCCGCGAGTTAAGATCGGGATGGAGGTAGTAGGATGATACGTATGCAGCGAAGCCTTGGAAGAAATCGTGCGTGGGCGGACTGCTGGGTCCATGGGAGGTACGAGAGGAGGTGGCGGAAACCCGAAGGCGAGATTGGGTGAATCTGAGACACATAATAAGCTCACGTAGATTAACTTTTGCAAGGTATTCACCATGGAAGATCATCGTCCGGAAGTATGGCTTTAGAGTCTTGAAATACACGTCTGAGATTGCGTCTGGGTACGCTAGAGTTGAGGCCGCACTGTCCGGAGACGTTGGTCGGTTAACCTGTATACGCCAACTAAAAGTAGTGACTCACGTCATACCACCCATGCTCCATCCCATGAGAACGATACCACCCGTTTTCGTGCCGGTGCGTTTGGACGTTGTTATCCTCGGGAGATGATGCTTCTTCACGAACCAGTGCATGAAATGTAGCATCTCGCGACCAGTATTCTCGAGGAAATCGCGTTTTCCCTCAGCGATAGAGCATAGCTCTGCATCAGTATACGGGGTGGATCCAGGATAGTCGCGTCTGTTAATGACTACCAAACGAAGGCTTTCCGCGGCGGCAAGCGGGAGAAGCGAATTAAAGGTATCTAGAGAAGAAGAAGCAAGGCATCAGAAGAGCGTCAAAATAGGTGAAAGACAGACAAGAGAAGAAGACTGACGACCAGTGAAGGCACTTCCGTGGACGATGAATATCGTTGTATAGTCCTGTGAGCCTTCTACGCGTCCACTATCCGTGAAGAAAAGCTGTATGTTTCCGGCAGAGTCTGCAGGGCCAACATCAGTAGCAAAAGTATGTGCACCCATGATGGGTGGAATCCTCTACGGCACAGAAAGCGGCCTCCAAGTCGGGTTATATACGCCAATGATTCGCTTAGCTTCAGTTTCCCACGTGAAATATCGATATGCCCATGCTCTGCTTTTACCAGTGAAGGTCGGTATTATCGGTGAGCTGAGCGATGACCGGACTATGAGAAGAGAACACGGTGTCTTCTCTGTCGGAACAATCGCACGAATTGAATCCTCAGTGAGTAGGTGGTTGTTCAAGTGGGAAAGACCCGCCCCCGATTGCATTGTGTAAGATGAAAAACCCGCTGCAGATTCCCAAAAACGTGTTTGATTGTGGAGGATGTTGACCGTTTAAAGCAAAGTGCGTGACGTCTGTCTTGGCCGAAACCGGCACCTGACCCGATCTTCTCACAAATTTGATTCACCGTCAACACTTTGCGCTGGACTAAATCAACAGCGTTGTCACCGCATCTACTCCTCGCTTAATTTCAACTTTGACATGCTTTCTTTCTCTGCTATTCCCGTTGACACTCTCCGGCGTATTCTTGAAACCGCGGCCTCCTTGGACAAGCCTGACGCACTCGTCGGTTCAGCCGTAACTTCCTATATGTTCCTGATTTACGACGGTGACGGGAGGAATATCCCAATTCTGCTCCAAACCGTTATTTTCATTCACCCGGCAGCGTACAAAAGTTTGCTCCAATCAGCTAATTGCCACAAGATTTCTATGAAGACGCCACCATGCCAGGAACATCATGTGTAGCACCCTACGACCGATAAGCGATCTATTGCGCCCTACTTCCTAACCGCTTATGCTAGCTCGATCTCAGGCTCTTCGGGAAATGTCCGTCTCTCTGTCCCGGACGCCGAACGATGGAGTTCCACTGTCGGAGTTTTCCCTCAAGAGACTCAATCAGGTTACTCTCTTCCTGGACGCCAGGTTTGACATTAGGCCTACTTTTTGACAAAGTCCAACATCATGACGGATCTGTTACCGCTGTTTGTGTTTCTCTGCACAAGCAGTCGGTTCTGGACTGCAGTCATCACCGCCCGTGTCGGATAAAGTCCGACTTCTACCACCTTTGTACGTTCCAAATGGTGCAGACGTGCCTCCTTTCAGTCGTATCCGAAGCATTCGGCTCATGTGATGAATCTTCACAGTCAACATCCTCTCGGAACCAATCGGTCGAAATAAGTGCAATCTCACGAGTTAGAATCATCCGGCCTAGGAACATCCAGTACACTTCTGGTATCAGCAACTCATATGGTCTTCTTCCGTTTTAACTTTCCTCATCAACTGGTACGCGTGTCGTGCCTCGCCTCTTCATGTTGAATCATGTCACGTGTACACGATACATGTGTTACGCCACGCCATTCAGCTCAACTGCGACAATCGTTCTTCGTCCAATTGTCGAAACAGAGTCTAGCTCGATCACGACACGACATTTATACTTAGAACCTCCAAGCCTTCAGGTTTTGTAGCTTCTTCATCCTCTCCGACTTACAGCACGTTCTCTAGCGTGGCCTAACGCGTTCAAGCTAGTATATACGCTTTCCTTCCCCACTGCTGATGGCCTGACAGTTGCCGTCGTGCATAACGTACGTCACTGTTGTCCTTAACGTGCGCTGGAGGGGTCCATCCGTGGCGGACTTTCGTATGTTCAGCTTCTCGAGGAGTGCAACGGATCCGGATCCGGATAGAGTGCGCCTAGCATCAGTACTCTCGCCGCTCCAGACCCCAGAGAAACATTCAGGATCGGCGGTCGTCTTCCTGCGCTACGAATCGGACCCGCTGTCTCGCCTGCAGGTCGAGGACGAGGGTGCGAAGCCGTGAATCATGTCTAGATCGTCTGTCCTCGCTCTGCTCTTAAATTAAATCTAGAAATCCACCCTTGTCATATTTACCCAGGCTGTCTGCGCCACAGAAGCTAGGCATGATCGCCACCATGAGAGGTGCTACTGATGGCTATGGACGAAGACAGTGAAGGCCGAATAGACACGCTCCTTCGTCGGGAACCTGTTAGGAAAATCTTCTGGAAGACCCTCGCGTGTCAAGTGGCATATCGCAGATCGCAGTGGTTCCAAGGTGGGTCTGCTTGCGTCTCGTGAAAATCTGCTTCTCCTGAGTACCGCAGAATGATTGGCAGTAGCTTCGCAAGTTCTCCTTCTTGGAAGGGCACGAGAGAGCGTGTACCAAGTCCGGGAAGGGTGGACGTGAGCCTGGAACATTTTCGATTCTTGTGAGTGGAATGGTAGGCGAAGCACAGAGATGTGTATCACGATAAGACTATTGTCTACTCTAGCTCAGGGCCTAGCTGGAGAGAAAAGACGCCGCAGGCAGAGGCTGTCAGGACGCGAATGACTCCCAGGACAATGCACCCTTTGACATTGACATGTGACAGCGACAGGTCTAGGATGAAGGATCTAGTCCTTGAATCTCAGCTTTCAAGAGTATAGAAGATTCATTTCAGCATGCTCAGTACAAAGTAGTATATCGATTTCGTCAAAAATATCAAGATATAGAGCAACGACACTCTCAATCGAATAAAGGTTTGAAGCATCGCGTTTTATGCTTAGGCCAGTCGCTACGTTGATGCGCCGGAGAGCACTATGATGAAAATTTAGTTCTAGAAACCGACACTGCGATAAGAGACTCACATAAGCGACGATCTTGCACTTCGAGCAACGAAGCAGTCCCTCGTTGACGCCACAAAAGCAAGCCATGATCTCCGATTCCCACTGGGCACGCTGCATCTTCACGCGGAAAATGGACCCCTGGTCCGGGCCCTTGAGAAGCAGCATACAATCCTCCCCGATAGATGTGCCCTGTGGGACAGACGATTAGGTAGAGACGACGCTTCGTTCGAGAAAATGACTTGCCATAGCTCCCGGACAGTCCCTCAAGAATTCTTCAATAAGACGTATGATGGGCTTCGCGTACTCGTCCGGGACGCGCGTCGGACCCCACGTTTCGTCCCAAGCCAAAAATTGCCACAACAACATAACCGATTGTGAAAAGTTGGCTTTGTCTTCGCGGATAGGCGATCGTGCCGTCTCAGCGATGCGCTTAGCGTGCTCGATGAGGATAGCGCGTCCGCGAGGATGCGTTGTCTGGAATCTGCCCCAGTAGCAGTTGCTATAGATTGATTTTTTGTTACTAGATCGAATAGGGACGATGGAGCTGAAATACGTACCGGCTTACAGCGCGCAGCACATCCGAATACAGCGTCGAGTGGGAGCCCGAAACTTCGTCAAACTGAGGTGCGTTCAGTCACAATAGCCGATCCTGTTTTGCCGAATGCCCCCACCTGGTCCAGTAGGGGTATGAGGTATTTCGCAGAGAATTCGCGGAAAAGAGCAGCAAGAACCGGTTGGGGATATGTATCGCACTAAATGAAGGCATAAAAAAAGCTGAAAAGAGGGTATGAAAGAGAGGACTAAGGTATTCCAGTTGGACTAAAGAACGATCAAAATTAGAGATTTTGCCTACAGAGCCATTTCAAGCATACTTTAGCAGTCATTAGGATAGCCATATTGTTGTTATGCGGCGGCAACGCCAGGATCCTGGCCATGTAATCGGCTGTCGGTGGGCTAGCCATCGTCGTTAATCGCGAGATTGAAAAATCTATTTTGGGCTTGGCGGAGGTGCCAGACTATGAGAGATTAGATTAGATTACCAGCACTCCAAGTGTACGTAAGCCAAGACCTAAAATTTCTCAAAGTTATCACTTTGGACCGCTCGTTAGGGCGCGAAGGAACGACGTCCGAAACGAACGCCAGGCCAAGCTAAAAAGAAACGGGTCCTATAGTTTTTGGTACAGCCGTGTCTCGTTCATATTTAGTAATTCCCGATTCGGCTTCTGTCCCACAGCTCCTCCTCCAGCCTCAAACTTTTCGCACCGCCTACGCCCTATGTGTTGTTTGGTTTGATTGTTGTGTGAATCCTCCGGTCTGCACCAGAGTTCCCCGCTTGCTGGCGGGTCGACAAAGCAAGACAAAGCAGTGACCTCTCCCCAAACCTAGTACCAGATACCTTTGTACCTGGTGCTCCTTCATTCCGTCCCTCCTTTCTCTTTGCATGCTCAAGTGTATGATTAGCTTGGTGTCTATCATGACATGTGACAGCGACAGGTTTTATTGAGTTGGGAGGAACGATCTACAGTAGTCCTAAAGGGCTTTTAAGAGTATGGAAGATCCAGTTTAGCATACTCAATACAAATTAGTACAACGATTTCGTTAAAGGCAGCATATCGAGCAACGACGCTCTCAATCGAATGAAGGTTTGAAGCATCGCTTTTTATGCTTAGGCCAGTCGCTATGTTGATGCGCCGGAGAGCACTATGATAATCATTTAGTTCTAGAAACCGACACAGCGATAAGATACCCACATAAGCGACGATCTTGCACTTGGAACAACGAAGCAGTCCCTCGTTGACGCCACAAAAGCAAGCCGCGATCTCCGATTCCCACTGGGCACGCTGCATCTTCACGCGGAACATCGCCCCTTGGTCCGTGCCTTTGAGAAGCAGCATGCACTCCTCCGCGATGGGTCTGCCCTGTTAGACAGACGATTAAGTAGAGACGACGCTTCGTTCGAGAAAATGACTTGCCAAAGCTCCCGGGCAGTCTCTTAAGAATTCTTCAATAAGACGTATAATGGACTTCGCATACTCGTCCGGGATGCGCGTCGGAGTTGGGTCCCAAGCTAGCAATTGCCACAACAAAAAATCAATTGTTCAAAGTAGGATTCGTTTTCGCGGATAGGCGATCGTGCCGTTTCAGCGATGCGCTTCGCGTGCTCGATGAGGATAGCGCGTCCACGGGATGCGTCGTTTGGAATAGGCCCCAGTAGGGGTTGCTATAGATTGATTCATTACTAGATTGAATAGTAAGGACGTTGGAGCTGATATCTGTACCTGCATATGCTGCGTAGCACGTCTGTATACAGCGTTCAATGGGAGTCCGAATATTTGTCGAACTGAGATGCGTTCAGTCACAAGGGCGGATCCTGCTTTGCGAAAAGTTCCACCTGGTCTAGTAGGGTATGCCAAGGTATTTGGCAGAAAATTCGTGGAAAACAGTGGCGAGAACCGGAAGAGGAGTTGTATCGCACTAAATGAAGGATTAAACAATACTCAGAAAGAGGGAGTGAAAGAGAGGACTAAGATAAGCCAGTTGGACTAAAGAATGAGGTAGTTAGTAGAGATTTTGGCTAGCCATTTCAGGCTTACTGTAGAAGTCATTAGGATACCCATATCGTTGTTATGTGGCGGCAACGCCAGGATCTTGGCCATGTAGTCGGCAGTCGGTGGGCTGGCAATCGTGATTCGTGGTTAATCGCGAGATTGAAAAATCTATTTTGGGCTTCAAGTTGGTGCCACTGCCAGACCAAGATTAGATTATTAAGCTAAAACTCAAAAGTTAGCACTTTGTCTACGACCATTGGCAGTACTTATACATGCCTGCATCCTCTGCATCGTCTGTTGGATTTCAAGAGGCTCGTACTCTGGATTTCTGCCTTCGCCGGCCGTTGCCGCACGCAGGCTGCGCCTAAATAACTACCTTCCGACAGCGGCATATTCGCCATACTTATTCCCTACACAATCCCTGCATGCCCCCGTCGCGTCCAAACGCTCTGATGTTGACGCAGCCTCCTTAGATCGTTCCATACGAGCCAGACGCGCCGCGTAATCCTCCCGAAGCACATGATCAATAACCTGTTCTGCTTCCGCCGTCATTTACCGCCTACTGCCAGCTACTACCGTCCTCTCCCTCATTATCGGACCGATCGGATCGAAGACTTATAAGACAAACCGGGCCCATAATCCTTCGTCGTAATAATGTCTACTCCAGAGGAAATTCTGTTCTTTGGTATTGGCGCCATTGGCTCTTACTACGCATTCATTCTGAATGAGGCGCCCAACACCCATGTCACTGTCTGCGGACGGTCAAACTACGATGCTGTGAAGAACGACGGGATGAAGCTTCAATCATGGAAATTCGGGACGAGAGAACATATCAAGTTCCATGGAGGTGATCCATTCAGTTCTGTCGCTTGTGATGAGACTGAAATCGTGCTTTAGTCGTCAAAACACCCTCAGATCCATCTATAACTTCGACAAAGTTCTCATTCGTCGTTTGCGCCAATAAAGCAATCACGGCAAATCCCCCTATATCCGAACAAATCGCCCCAGCAGTCAGTGAAAACACGTATGTTACCTTGATTGGCTTCGAAATACGAGATTTGAATCATGTACAGAACGATCGTGCTCATCCAGAACGGCGTCGGTAACGAAGAAGAGTTCCAAAGGCGCTTCCCCAATAACACAGTCCTTTCTGGAGTCGTATGTTGTTGCTTCACCTTATTCTTCTTTGGCGTTAAACAGTACTCCTTAGACATGGGTCGGTGCGAGCCAGCACACTCCAGGAATTATCGAGGTACGTGGTTCACGTTGTGTACAAGCCGTAGATTTAAAGCGTGTTGTAGCACAACAACGAGAACTCTATGCAATTTGGCTGTCACTGGAGTGACAAAATTAGTCGCGAGACTCAACAGCAGAACCTTGACAAGATTGTCGAGCTGTTCCGGGCTGGTGGTACTGATATCACCGTCGTCCCAGTGATAGATGTCTACCGTTGGAAGAAGACCATTTGGTTTGTATCCTGTACATGTCCTGTTCATGGGTCTCTGACCAAGTTCAACAGGAATTGTGCATGGAACACACTGACTGCGCTCACCATGTGTAATACCGCCGAATTCCTCTCAGCATCAGAGTCGGGCCCAATCGTCGCGCGCGCCCTGATGGAAGAGATGGCGTCGATAGCGCACGCCGTGCTCGGGAGCGCTGGAGACGAGATCGACGACGCGTTCATCACGGAGCTCCTCACCCGGGACTCCGTCCTCCGCGGCCTCTACTCGAGCATGTGCATGGACGCGAAGTATGGCCGACCCATGGAGGTGGATGTAAGCTCCCCCTTCTGTTCCATTCCGGCGTTCTCATTTATATTCCGTGACAGGTCATTGTTAACGGTCCTTTACGAAAGGCCAAGGCTCTTGGTATCAAGACACCCACATTGGAAACCATAGCGGCATTGGTGTCTGCGATGGACTGGCGGTTTCGGAACGGAGTCAAAGGCCCTTGAAGCTAAGCTTTAGTTGAACGACCAAGAGGTAGTGAGATATAGGGAGAATAAGATCTAGAAGCAACGTACCTGTTCCTTGTAGACAAATATACAATGCAGAATCACGATGGCCACGCGAATGGCAGTGCCCCTTCGCGCCACGTTGGGCACGTGGGGCTCGCGTGTCCGGTCCGCGGGCCGCTTTTCCTTTCCTTGTACCGCCATGTTTCTCCGCTAACGTTGCATTGGCGTTTTCAGGGCGTTTTTGCCTGTTTGTTGCACGTAACAGCAAGTTGTTGCCTCACTCTGACAATCTGCAACAGTCAGGTAGGAGCAAGACATCGCTTCGTTCTAGGTTACCTCAAGACTGGGGAGAGACGGCCCGCCCCAACCCAGTTTCCCCGAAGATTGTTTACGTTCCACATCATGAGCCCTCGCTACGGCGTCTTTTAGGACATCATGTGGGACGATGGGTACACGTCGGGGTGCTTACTGAGTTCCGTTCACACGTTGGGACTTTACCTTGAGGCTCGTTAAAACCTGCGTCCTTTAAACTGGAACGCAAGGCTTTCACCATGCTGCTCCTCCATGTTCTCGTGTCTTTGGTACCAGCGGCCTTGGCTTGGAACACATTCGTCGTTCCCCACGTCGACGGAGCCGACGACACTCCTGCGCTCACGTCCGCTCTGGCTACGGGAAACTACAGCACGAACGCGACCATCCTTTTCAAGAAGGGTGTTTATTATAACATATGGACGCCTATCGTCTTTCCCGTGCTCAAGAATGTGGAGGTCAAGGTTGAAGGAAATCTCAGTTATCCTGAAGACATTCCTGCCATCCAAGGTTCGTTCAATGCACTATCGCGGTCGTGCGCCTTTGACCTCACCTTCAACAGCGATTGTCGCCTCGAGCGTATGTCCATGACCCTTCATCTATTTCAGGATGCTCATCTTCTCTGACACGCGCAGAACTTTTCCGGTTCTTGGTACGCATCCAACCATTTTGACGCGTCTTTTATTGACGCCGTGACAGGTTCTCTTTCTCCGGAGGCGATAATGTCACTCTTCGTGGAACCACGGATCCCAAATGGGGCTGGGTAGACGGCAAGGGACAGGCAGTTCGTCGTGTTTTTCTCGACCCACGTTGTAACGCGCCCTTGACTGTACTTAGTGGTGGGACGACATGAACCAGGTCAACCGTCCTCACGGTTGGGCCTTCAAGAAAATCAGCAATGGTGTTATTCGAGATATGAAGCTGTGGAAAGTGAGTACTGTCTGGCTACTTGCTATAGCATTCAGTTTACGAACTATTTCACAGTCGATCGCGTGGAACTTTGCTACAAGCGGATCGACGAACCTTCATGTTTTCAACAACAAGATTCTGATCAAGTCAGACAACCCATCGGTACGCGTTTTTTCGTCATTTGCAAATCATCGTTCTCACCGTCGCTTTCTGTGTATAGGCCTTTCCATTCAACACGTAAGTCGACGTAGCCTGCTTGAACCTGTTTTACGCATCTCCTAATTCACCGACATTAGCGATGGTACGCTTTTCCTCCCTCTTCCGAGGCCATACTAAGCCGCAATAGGATTCTCGGCTGGTGGTACGGACATGCTTTTCGAAGACAACCACATCGTCAATGGTGACGACTGTATCACCGTCGGGAGTGGTTCTAAAAACATTCATTTCCGGTGTGTATCTATCAAATAGTTAGACTCTCTCCGAACCGTTTCCTTACACTTGTCAGGAACTCGTACTGCGAAGGCGGACACGGCCTGTCGATAGGATCTCTGGGAAAGAATGGGGCCGTCGCCGACGTCCAGAATGTCTTGTAAGCGTCTAATGTCTAGCGGGCGACGCACTAGCTGATACTTGGAACAGGATCGAGAATGTAGTGATGGTACGTCCTACTTGGTTCTAATGTCCTAACCTGAGCTGAAGACATCGTTGCAGAAAGATGAACTGTATGCCGCTCGCTTCAAGAGCTGGACAGGTGGAAACGGCGTCGCCCGAAAGTACGCACTTCTTTGCGGTCAATAGTGTCGGGTGAACTGATGTTTGAACGAAGCATCACTTGGAGGAACATCAAGTTCATTGATGTACCCTTTCCAGTACGTGATCCATCCATCATGGTGGGCGTTCTGGGCACTGACCTGTTCCGGTCAGATTTATGTGACCCAAAAGTACGTTGCGAGTCATCATTAGCATTATGCTCTGTTCAGCCTTCCCGCCAAAAGCTACTGGGACCAAAACGTACGTTCCATGCACTTCATACAACTCCGCGATTGACTTTCTTCCCAGCTGGGGCCCAAACCCAACTCGACGTCGATCAACAACACTCACATTGAAGACATGTTCTTCGAAAACTTCTCTGGAACAATCTTGGAGTAAGCTTTCCATATACCCCAGCACATATGCTGATACAACCATAGCACGCCCGGGTACGTCGAAGGGACTTGCGTTAGCGATCCCTGCTGGTACTATGTTGCGAATGCGACTGGCCACGAATCAATCATTTTCGATTTGTATCCCGACACTGGTTAGTGGTTGTCTACCAGGCATCTTCGATGAGGCTAACACATATTCTCAAGCTACAAACATTGTCGCCAAACATATCTCCGCGAGGACAAAAACACACTCGGCCGTAGATGTCATGTGCGACCCCGAGACCGTAAGTCAACAATTCGATGAGGTTCATTAACCACCTAACGCGCTGTCCCTTAGGTCACGAACGACGTAGGCTTCAAATGCTGGAATGGGCGTTACATACCGACGTAAACCAAGAATGAAAGATTCCAATACACTAAAAATGCGACTAAATGGTACATGACAACAAACCACGATACACTATACAGATGAGATCCAGAGAAATATGAAGGGATATACGAGATGGACGTCAGCCACTGATGCCTAACTATGAGTAGATTTCAACCGCCTCCAACAACTTCCGCGCAGGGCCTGACATCGCCCGAAGTTCATCGATATCGCGAACGCTGACGCTAAAGCCATCCGACGATGCCTCGGCTTTCAGTGCACACAGCATGCCGAATGCCATACTGAAGGCAAACCTGTCTTTCGGAGCAGTACGAAGGGTGATGTCAAGACTTGAATCCGCGTTCTTGAAGGAACCGCAGTACGCGCACTCCGCCTTCAATCGTCGTGCCTCATGTTGGCTCACAACGATAAGGCCAGGGACATCCTCCCAGAACAACTTGATAGCGGTCATCATAACGTCGTCTTTAGGAACCCGCTTGCCTTTGGCGGGCGATTTCATGGGAGACTTCGAAGGGGATGAGAGGTCAGTGGTCCTTGCCGCCTGGCAATACTCTTTATAAGCCAGGTTAACATGCTCCCTGATGCGCTCCAGGTCCTCTTTCCTCGCTTTGCAGATGGTCAAGACAATCTCCGGCGAATCAGGAGGCGCGGTGGTCATTCGGACCTCGTCGAGCCAAAGCCGATGGAGATCAGCATCAACGTCTGAGAGCACTGCCTGGCGTTTATATGCGCCTTGCATGTCTTGGCCAAGTCGTTCGCCGAATTCCATCAAGGTTTCAAGAATGAAGGGCCCGTGGGGGCAAGGTTTTTTGTCGCCTCTGCTAGTGAAGCAGAGCGGACGCGTCTTCCCATACTTTCCTTGATGTTCCTGAAAGACCTCTTCCTTCATGATATGACCGGTTTTGCCGGAGTCCAGTATTGTGTTGAACCTAAAAACCACGTCTAGGTTACTAACGGAGGGCATGAGGCCGAATTAAAGAGTACATACATGTAGGCCAAGAGGATGGCATCTGGACTGTCGATGCCATACCTCCAAACGGCATAGTCGTGGAAGGTGGAGTAGATTCCGACGCGACCTTGACTAAATCCGACAAGCTGCGCACCAATGTACTCTTTTTGCCCAGTTGCAGAACTCAAGCCTTGGACCCTCTTGCCGAACTGCGCCACCGATTCGATGTTCCGTTTAAAGTAGCTGGAAAGAAAATTTGGCGGCTCCCTACGCAAAGGCTTGTTTTGAAAGTCGGCAACCAATTCATTCAACCAAATGAGGAATGCGGTGTCTGCGGGATAGTTAATCTTTTCGCTAGTAACAGGTACGGTATGGCACAAACTTACCACCGTCGAAGTCTGAAGATCTCAAGTTAATAGATGTGGAGAATGACTGGGGACGACCTCTTACCTCCACCGCTGAGCCATGTCATCAGACTCTCGTAGCCGTCGACGTTGACGACAATGACATCCTTGTAGTCGTGAAGTTCTGGCACATCCACCACTTCAATCTAAGCAACTTGATGAGTTAGTGGGCAAAGGTTGATTAAAAAGTCCGACCTTTTGAATATCACTGGCCAATCGAATAGGATAGCGACCCATCTGTATATCGGTTAGCGGCTAGCGGAAGTGCCAATCAACGGGACAGCTCACAATAGCCGGTCCTACAGGAATATTGAACAATCGACCAGTGTCCGGATCAACCATGGGCTCTGACGCGCAATAAAAGACTTGTCCCTTCTTCAGCTTTCGTTTTTCCTTTGGGCTTGGATCTACAAACAGATGAGCATAATGCAAAAGCCAACACGGTGAGCTTCACCAGGAATAACGAAAGCTTCAACCGACTTCCCGTCGGGAAGAGGGATATGGTATCCTTCGAGTGCCGAGTCGATTACCATCTTGATAAAATACTCCAGCTTCCTATGCAGAACAGGAGATTTCTGCGGTTCAAACCCGGCTTGAACCATTTCGATGATGGTCTCCGCAAGAGTGATAGGCTCTGTTGTATATATCAGGACCCGCATGAAAGCTGTATGTAGGGAGGTTTCGCTCACCGTCACTGAAGAGCTTTCGGCCAGTATAGACGTCTCCTTGGGGTTCAAATGGTTTCTGGATGTCGTCATAGGTAACCGACTTGTTGAAGTCGCGCCCTGTTAAGCCGAGCACGCGACTCAGTCCGGCGGCGTGGCGTTGAACTCTGGATCCGGTAATCCCGCCAGCCTGAGCCACAGCTTGCCAAAGAGCAGGCTTGGCCAGCTGTCCCGTGCAGCCATCCTTGGTAAGTGGAGCAATCAATCGTTCAAGTCCCTCCTTCATGAGTTTTTTGAAAATGTCGTCGCCGATGCCATTGTACGACAGATTCATGATACTCTGGGCCGACAGAGAAACAGCGGAGGGAGGGTTCCCGATGCTGACAACATCTAGGATGCGATGCGAATACTTGTAGGGTCGAGCGTGAATGATTTTGTGCTGCGAATCTCGTATCCAAATCCTAGGCACGTCGGTAATATCTTCCGGGTGCATAATCCAGAGACCTTTGTTGCCGGCAATCCGAGCTTGTACCGCAGAAGGGCGATGCCGCAGGCCCAAATTACGCGTGATCAGAGTCAACGCTTCCCGATTCATGAAGCCACAGCCGTCCGTCATGAGTTTGTTTGACGGGATCTTCTTGTTGCCGCCGGTCCAGTCAACAGCAGCTAATAGAAAGTATGTTAGCTAGGCTTCTCCAGCAATGTATTGTATACCTTCATCCTCAATGTGAAATATGTTTTCGTCCTCGAAGAGCAAGGCCGGAACGGAGGTCGATAGACCTAGCACGTTCCTCGTCACGTACTTCGCTAGCGGCTAAGATAATGATGAGTATAAGACAGAGAGATGATGTCAAAAGCGCTTTCACCTGAGAATCGTTGCCTTGGGGTGGGTTGTGCCACTCCAAAATCGAAGCGTAAGTTTTCCGGAACTGGTCACCGCACCATTTGCAACTCTCACGCTCATAGTTCTCCTCGCACTCGACAAGGTACAGAGAACCTTCCTTCGCAACCCACGGCACAAAGACGCGTC
The DNA here is from genome assembly GCA_015501595.1 of Hymenopellis radicata. Taxonomy (NCBI): domain Eukaryota; kingdom Fungi; phylum Basidiomycota; class Agaricomycetes; order Agaricales; family Physalacriaceae; genus Hymenopellis; species Hymenopellis radicata. The sequence continues at coordinate 73,342 of JADNRX010000109.1, read as the reverse complement.
CACAGAGCACAAACTTCTGCGAGAGAAACTCGTTGATTTCGTCTTTGTCGTTCTGCGCAAGACGGTCGGATACACGAAGTTGGAATAGTCGCCGAGAGCCCAGGAAACGCGCAAAGCGCGTCGACTTGGTCTGAGTTAGTGGTTGAATTACAACCCTGTAGGACGCGCTGCCTCGTTCTCCGCATTGTACAACGTGACCTATTTGTTGGATTTGACCGCCATACCAGTTCTGTTCTTCTGTTCGCCGTGAAAGGCACCCATCAAGCCGAGACCGCGGTTCTTGTTTTCCATGATGGCTGCCTGTTCTAGTTGCAGTTGTTTCCTGTACGGAAATTTGAGATCATTGAACATATTTGAGAGAAAATCACTTACGCCGTTCTGCAGGTGGTAGCAGAAGGTTGGTATGGCGTACCTCGCATGATGTGATCTACTTGCGGAAGGATGCTTTCTTCGTCACCAGTGAGGTCGGGCAACTTGTTCCTAACCGCTGCCCAGTCCCAAGCACCGACAGTGACACCGCGCGCGAGCTCAAACTGGACACCCATGAGACCTGATGGCGGTCAAACAGATGCTGTACTTCCTTGTCGTGTGCGATAACCTCGACTGGCAGGTCAATACTGTCCTTGAACAAATATGAGATGAAGGACTCGTCAGAAGTAGAAGGGACAGATGTCGAAACGGTCGAAGTCCCTGTGACCAAAGAAGCAGACGGTGAAGGTGAAGAGACCGAAGTCCTTGTGACTTCGGCAGAAGTGGTGACCAAAGGTGAAATGGTTTGCGTAGAAGAGGATTCGGGAACGTCAAACATCTTGTACTCCTTCTGTGCAGGTGGACGATTCACCTGGACTTTGAGGGAGGAATCACTGGCGAAAACGTCGTCGTTATCAACGAGCATATTGTCATCAGCTTTTGATTTAGGTGCGGAGGGGAATAACGGCCCCTTGGATTTGAACGACGGGAAAATCTTCTTTTCCCGTCTCGTACCCGAGTTGCTGGTAATTTCAGGAGTGTTCCTAGAACGTCGTATAGTCACATTCATGGGAGGTGAAGAGATAGACTCGTTCCCCATGATTCTGGGAACCTTAGAAGGAGATTCATGTGGTGTAGGAGAAGCTGGCCGAGAGACAGAGTCTCGTTTTCTTGTACTTGGTGGAGGCGTGATGACAGCGACGTCTGAAGGATCATTTGACGAAGATGGGGTGGCGTTGTATAGGGTACCGCGTTCCTGACGACGAGACGGGGTGATAGGTTGCACTTGAGTCCGGATCGATGTGACACTTTGGGAAGGTTTCGAGCTGAGGATCGATGGAGAGGACGTAGGTGCATCGTCTTCGGAGTCGGAGATCTCTGCAGTTTGCGTGAGCTTGTGCGACATACAAGAGGAACTTCAGAACGTACCGATGACGGGGATGTTCGAGTCTACTCGAGGAGATCAACATTAAATATGCGTAGAATACACAACACACGTACTGTCTTCTACTGTCATCTTGTAGAACCTCCTTTTCAGAGGTGTGACACCGGACGAGCTACTGGAATTGGTTTGTCGGGATCGGTATCGCCTGGAAGACTGTTAGACCCCGACGTCGCAGATGGGCCTACGCTTACTTTCTTCTAACATATCGTAGTCTGAGTCCGAGTTGGTACGATGCAAAGGCTGCTTCCCAGCCGTTGAGCCTTTTGTAGGGCGGATCGCCTTTCGCGGAGATCCCGTACTGGAGACACTGACCGACGCGGAAGCTGCAATCGTTGTCAGAGTAGCTCTTTACTCGGCACGCCTATCTGAAACCTTTCATGCCAATGAACTGAACTTCATCGCCGTTGGACTGTTTCGCGCTGTGCACGCCAGCCTGTATGCGCGACGAGGCCTGCCGCGGAACCAGATTAGAGATTTCTCAGCAGAACGGGCACCATAAAACATACCGCCGCTTTTGAGGGCGACATACGTGGAGAACGGTTTCCAAAGTCGGTATCGCAAGAGAAATGGGGGATTGGGAGCAAAATTGGGTGGCTCGTCGCGTCAGATAGACAGTTGAACGCCGATCAAATTTGGTAACCGCAAACGGGCCGGCCCTTGATTGTCTGCCAATCCTCTCAACATAATCATTTGACATAGCGCGACATATCTATCAATCTATCTGTCATAGAAGAGATCATTATACTTAAGAATACAGTATCACCGAGCTTTAATGAGAAATAGAAAATGCAGATGAGGACGAGCGAGCTACAAGGTTGAATCAGGCCCCATACACGATTCTGGCGGGTCCTCTGGAGCCGAGCATTAGCGAAAAGACATTTGAGTAAGGTTTGTGCCTGCTCACCGTTTCTCGACTCCCTGCGCAATGGACACAGTTCTCAGTTGCAAGTGATAGGACGTACGGGAACGCATACCTTCTCCTTCCACGCCACTTGTGCGGTTATTTCAGTACCACCAAAGAGGAGTATGATATCGTAGTTGAGCACGAAGTAGGGCTTGCCATCCGCTCGACGTTTTAACGGCAATGATTTTGCGGCTTTACTGGTGTCTGCAGTGACGATGCATACAGAAGGAAACATATCTGAAGGAGCATGACTATAGGAATTGTAGAGAATATGCAAGTGCCTTACCAGGTTCGACATCGATCCATTTTGGATGTGACAGGGAACCCTTATAATATAAAATATCCTGCCAGATCCGTCAGAGGGGCCTCCTTCAAGTGTAATATATCATACCGACTGTATAGAATGCAGCTTCGAGAGTACCTCATTGCTCTGGTGAAACGGTTCGCGAAATTCCTGAACTTCAGAAACCTTGGTGTTCTGCGTATAGACATTGAACATCTGCCGAAACCGAAGCACGAAGGCATAGTAGCTGACCTTGGGAAGAATGACACCGAAAGACAGTGGCACTCTCATGTGACCCGCAGTGTCCATGTACAATTTCGCCTTGCGATCTAGGTGGTCCTTGTTTCCTTCATTGTACAGGACATTGCAACTGACTCCATAGGTGTATTTGGCAATACGGGCTCCCACCGAACGATCCAAGTAGAAGGAAACCGCCCCGTCAGCAACTGCCTTACTCCTACATGAGTGTCAGGAGTTGTCACTTTCAGGACAGATAGTTGTCGACTCACACGTGACTATCAGGTCGCGAAAATGATATTCCAAGGGGACCCAAGTGGTCCTTCAGCTTTTCGAATAGCCAGTAACTTGCCGCAAAACCGCCTACTAAGAAGACAGCCTGATGGGCGTCAGAATCAGGGAGAATAGATATCAGACACTTCTTACCGAAACAGTATTCTTACAGGCCAGGCGTTGCTCGTCTACAACCTGGATGATCGATGATACCGAGGGTTCGAAGAAACTTGCAACTTCCTCACTGAAAAATATAAGTGAGCAATGTATTATGAACAGTTTCCAGATACTGACCCAGACAGCTTGAGCTGTCCACGCGCAATGTTGACTGCGACATCCTTGTCACGCATAGTACCAAACCGGATGTATTGAATCTCGTTCAGATCATTAAAACGGAGCTTTGTGGTCTTATCGAAGACTTCGGCCATGTTCGCCACCTCCGTGAGGAACCGGGAGTCCTTCAGTTTCTCTTGAGATGTATCAGTCCCGAAAATTCGAAAGCGCGTGGAACATTACCAGCCAAGAATAGCTTTGCGCGAGTCGTTACAAACATGGAACCCGTAAAGTGACCTGTGATCTTTGAGAAGGAGAATCAAGAAGGAAGCATCACAAACATTGGGGCGCAGCAATCTCTTCAAACAATAACTGAGAGCCCTCCTCCGATACTGGCGTGTAAGCGCTGATGTCGACAGTTCCTCCGCCTGCATCGACAATGACTACACCTTCACCAGCCTATGAAGCATATGTATCAGCATCTTCGACGCGTACAGGTGGCTCACGATAAATCGAACTTACCCTTATATGCTTTGAAAGCCCATGACTGATGCAGAAGTGCAAGCTGGCTTCACCCTCAGTCACGAAGCGTATTGCTTGCTGACTGCGCTCAGCTGTCACTAGGCCTGCGTTTACAGCAGCTTGGCGCATCCTGCCTTGTTGAATGCCTTCCCAGCCGTTCGGATGCGTCAGAACGAAGTCAATCTCATCTTTGACCGAGTCCCAGAACGTCGCAGCGCTAGCTTGGGATTCTAGGATGAAAGTCTTGGCGCAATCGAATACATACGCGTAAAAATCCGTGAATAAGTCGAGAACGGCCTTCCCGGGAGGTAATGGAGAGAGGGGAGTGCCATCTGAGGCTGTCTCTGGACGCAAATGAAGCTTGAATCTGTAAGACGCGTCGTGAGGACAAACTTCATAGATAACACCAGTGCATACCCTTCGCATTTGAACCAATCGTTCTCGTCTGCCATTTCGATGACACTCTCTTTAAGTGCCTCAGCCCCAATTGCTTGCACGTTACCGCCTTTATCGTAGTACATAATGGTGGGAATCTTCGCGTTACTCCCGACGTTTTCCTGTGAGGGAAACCTGTCCTCCGACGCGTCAGCAAGATATTTCTTTTGCAAGAGCTATGCCTGACCTTGTGACGCCCTTAATTTCGGGAACGATACCGGGATCCAAGACGCTGCACAAGCCGTGAGTGAAAGACACTTTGACAGAAATCTGTTGACTTGCGCGTAAGAAACACCGCTGAAGGTGGTTCCAAGGTCAAAAGCCAGAATGAGCTTTCGACGCGTGCCACAATATGCCTCTCGAGTAGTGGTCGTCATGGTGGTTCAAGAAAAGACGCGATCCCCCGTGTATTACATACACATCCTCAAGCTTTGACCACGACCACGGTCCACCACCATCAAAGGTATTCGCAGTCTTTTTGTGGAAATTTCTCGATAACAAGCTGACTTCACAGTCAGCCATGTTTGCACTGCATCTTATGCAAAAAATCACGGGCGCCACCTCCAACGAACAGCCAGATGCGTCGAAGCATGAGCCCTCTGCGGACCCTATTATGGAACCGGAGACTGCCTCTGGAAGTGAACTGCCGACTCCTCTGCTCAAGGAACAGGACACGTCCATCGCAACGAAATTAGACGCGGAACGCGGTGTCCGCATGACTTTAGATGCTGCCCGCCCCGAGCTAGACATGAATCGCGAGCCTACCCCCATCGTTCTCTATGACTCGTCGTCGGACGACGAACTCGCAATTTGCTCTACCAGTGCACAGTCATCCAACCATCTACCTCCCAAGCTATCTACCCGTATTAAACGCGACAATTACGGACCTAATCACGCTTGGAACCAGTCCGACGGGACAAGAAGAGATGAACATTCGGGTCATGAGATGCGGAAACGTCGTCACAACCCTTTGTCCCATCGACCGGAACCGCAGTCGAGAGAGAAGGAGAGGCTGATGGGTGGCGTGTCGGAAGTTCACCGTCAAAACCAAATGCTGCAGCGAGAACTAGACGATGCCAAAGCTAGCCTTTCCCGTGCTCGCGCTGCTTTGGAGCACGAGCAGAACAGCCGTCGAGAGGATCGCCATCTTTCGGACACTCGTGCCCGAGAGCTCGAGCATGCACAGACGTATCTCACCAAAGCCGACCAGCTATCCTGCGCTGATGTCAAAGAGATCTTGGATGGTCTCAACGACGAGATGGTCCAGGTCTCCTCCACTTTGACTGACTTATTTCTTGACTCGGTAGTGGAACACGCCATTTCTCGGACATCACCCACTTATCTTGAAGCCGAACGTAACGTTATCTCCCTGATCGGTGAACAATTTGCGCACCTCCTACGCACGTCAAATGAATCCAAAGGAGAGGTACTCCAGACCGCCCTACAAGCCTCGATGACACGCTTGTGCGACGACTTTCTGCAACATTGGGTATTGGGTGACGCCCCTTACAACCAGGGCTTGAAAGATCTCTACGCCCGTATAAGGGAATCTAGTAAGCTTTCGGTTTCCCTTTTCGCCTCCAATATAACGAAATCTTGTCACAGATGTTGTCGCTATTGCTGGACGATGGCGAGCGTTAACACGAAGCTGCAGTAAATACAGGTGTGGCACGGAATCCCCCAAACGAATATTTGTTCATGCCCTATTGCCACGGTTATGGAACATCCTTCAAGTTGCCGGCTGGTCTCTCGAACACGGAGAGGAGATGATCCGCGAACGATATTCTGAGCGGGTTGAAGTCATGGCAGAACGACTGATCAAACTGGATCGAGCAATGAACGAGGGTATAACTTCGCAAGAAGTTGCCGTTGCCCATACTTCGACAGGCGACCTCTACATTTCTGAACTCATGCGGACGGAAGGAAACGATAACATGGTTGATGACGAACAGAGAGTGGCTTGTACCACTGCCTTGGGCTTGCATACACGCACCGTAATTGATGGAAACATGAACGAAACCGAACTCAACATAATATTGAAGCCTACTGTTCTGCTTTTCTCCGAGCTTATGTCCTTGTGACGTGATAGGCAATGGTTTTCAGTATATCGTGTAGCGACAAAATATATCGCTATGGTAGTAATACTTCGCAGTGTATTCAGCTTCGTTCTGGCTTTGGTGTGAATCATGTGACCGAGTCTTTCAGAGTCAGACGTCCACCATCATACAAACGCCGTCCCGTACCGCCTCGTACCGCAATCCAGTAAGTATGGTGCACCGTTTTTCTGCTTCGTTTATCCCTCTAATTTCAGTTGGAGAGACCTAATGTCTTTGGAGGCTAGTGGCCTTCATGATAATCAGAAAGGATACGACCAAGCGCCGAGCGTGGTTCCGGAGTCGAGCAGTGGCCCTGCTGCATTTTCTCTTGTCCCAGTCGACTCTCGTTATCATGGCAATGCCCAGACGACGGTGCCTTCTCAGGTCCTTCAGCCCCAGGCCGATTTGAACCGTTCCACACCTTGCCCGACGCCATTCGAAAAATCAGCCCCATCCGAATGCCGCTCTCCGCCTTCGTCAAAGATTCCATCCGATTCTCACGTCGAGCACCTCGTCCCATCAGAATCAGGCCCTAACACTGCCGACACATCTGGTGCTCAGGAAACAGATAAGCCTGACTCCATTCCCGAGAACTCGTCGGAAGCTTGGCCACCACATAGAGGATATAGAGGCAGGCATAAACGAAAACGCGATGACATTGAGAGCGATGCCATCGAACGACGTCCTTCACCGGCTGCTCCACAAGCGCCCTCTGATCTGGAGCATCAGAATCAGGACCTTCGGAGGAAGCTGCACATGGCTAGCCGTTATATACAGAATCTCAAGGAACAAACGTCCGCATTAGATGCCCATTACCGCACCGCGCGTCATGCTCTAGAGACAGAGCAAGCTCTCCGGCAGGATGACCGCCGCTTACTTGATATTCGCGCCCAAGAGCTGCAGAGCGCACAAGCTTTCCTTTCCAAAGCCGACGTGTATTCCTGCGCCGAAGTTCTCCATCTTGTCCAATCCCTTAATAACGAACTCTTCCAGACTGCCGCTCTTATCACAGACTCTGTTCTGGCAAAGGAAGACGCGTCACCATCCACGACTCTAGCAGGAAAATTGCACGGATGTTACGATGACAGAATCTTGGCTCTGTTGCGCTCAGAGGACAAGGACGTGCAAGCGTGCGTGCTGCAGGAAGTTATCCAGTCCGTCTTTGCCAACGTTGCCGCGGAGTCCATCAACTCGTGGGACATGGACCCTGTCCGCCATGAAATGCTTCTGTACCTCTATAAAGGAATGCAAACCACCAGTCCGTCTGTTTCGCACTTGTACTTCCTCAGTCTGTACTCATCACTCGAACAGATCCTGCCGTATCGGGGCGATGGCGCGCTCTGACGAGGGCTCAGAACAAGTACGGATTCTCCGAAAACCCCGAGGTCTTGCACGCTCGCACCATCATAAGCAAAGTCATTCGGATTTTGCGTTTCTCTGGGCGTCGTATGGACAAGGAAGAGTTCAAATTGACTTTTGGCAAGAACGTCTTGGACTTTACAACTCTCCTGACCAAAGTTGATCGAGCCATGGGTGAAGGCATCACTTCGCAGGACTTGTCTGTTTATTTGCCTAGTCCGGGTTCCGCCTTCGATGCCAACACCATGATAGACGAGAATGCTGAAAATGTCGAAACAGGGTTAGAAGTGGCGCTTTCGACGAAACTAGGACTTCGAGGTACAACCATAATCGCAGATTCCAACGCTCCGGCCGAGGTTATTCTGGGCAAGGCATCTGTATTGCTGTATGCAACTCTCGCAGAAGTGCAGAATTAGTCAATTGCGATGTATTTTACTCTGTACCATACTTGTAGATTAATCAATGATACTCTCGGTATGAATCCAAAGTCAAAGGTTCTGTTCGTACACAATCCAAGCGGGTCCCCTATCGATGACGAGTAGTTAGTAGTAGCTCATGAAGCAATTTTGAGTCCAACCTTTTCTCGACGCCCTGTCAAACCATTAGAACGCGTTTAACTCGAGATACGAATACGTACATGCTCCTTCCACGCCACTTGGGCCTTTAGCTCAGTGCGACCAAAAATCAAGATGATGTCGTAGTTAAGTGTGAAATAAGGTTCGTTGTTATCTCTTCGGCGCTTCATCTGCAGGCCTTTAGCCGCTTCTCGCGTATTGGCGGTCACTGTACACAAGGCGGGATATACGTCTGCAAAACCTGTCAGCGTTGGAATCTGATAAGCTTGGTTCGCAGACCATCCGATTCTTCGTCCCTCCACCGAGGGTTCTTTCTCGTTCCAGTGTAATATAAGATATCGAGAGTGACATCAGATAACCGGTCCAGAGATTTTCGATGATGCCAGAAAGAGGCTCGGAATTCTTTGTCCTCGTACACTTTAGTGTTCTCGAGTCGGGTGAGTACAATACTAGACGTGGATTCGGACCCCACACCTTGGGAAGTATAACCTCGTACTGGTCACCCAGGCAGAGTACACCGCTTTCGTCCACGAAAGTCTTATGTTTTCGGCGAACGTGCTCGGTTTTCTGATCATTGTACACGTTGTACATGTCGACACCGTAGTTGTAGCGAGATATTCGAGCAGCTACGACGTGATCGAGATAAAACGAGATAGCTCCATCGGCAACAGCTTTGTTTCTGAGTCGAAAATCAGTCATGAGCACATTACGGGAATAGAGGGAGGACCGACACATGACTGTCGGGGCGGCAAAACGAAAGTCCAAGAGGACTGAGATGCCTCTTAAGCCGCGAATGAAGCCAGTCACTAGCAGCAAAGCCACCAACCAAGAACACAGTCTACATCATATATGAGATAACTTTCAATTCCACGACTGAATACATCGCTCACTGAGACTGTTTTCGTAGCGGAAAACCGTTGCTGGTCAATAACCTGGATGATAGACGAGATCGAGGGTTCGAAAAAGCTAGTCGCTCGTGATCTGCATATCACGGTGACTTGAAGTAGAAGCTCCATCGAAGGCAGACTTACCCGGATATTTTCAATGAACCGTTGCGGATGTCTAGTGCAGCATCACGATCACGCATCTTACCAAACTTGATATAAGCAGCCTCCGTGTCATTACGGACAAGTAGCTTCGTTGTCTTGTCAAAGCATTCTGCGATGTAATCGACATCGTCGATAAACCGGGAGCCCGCCAGCAGGACTGAGAAAGATTGGTCAATGCCTCACCACACACATAGAATCCGGACCGACCTTTGAAGAACTCTTTAGCTCGGCGAGTCACGAAAACAGAACCGACGAAGTTGCCTTCAGAAGAAGATCAGGAAGGCGGACCAAGATAGATATCTCGACAGACATTGAGGGGAAGCAATCTCTTCGAAGGCCATGCTGTCGGCCCGAGTCGAAGGAACTCCGGTGTAAGTGCTGATGTCGACGGTTCCACCGCCAGCATCAACGACGATCACGCCTTCGTTCTCCTGAAGCCATGCTGAACGTCCAATGAAGATGAAGGGGCATGAAGAATGCTCACACGAATTCGAGACGCGAGGCCTTGTTGAATACAAAAGTGAAGACTGGCCTCTCCTTCGGTTACTAGGTGTATCCTCTTGTATCCCTCTATATCGCCGGGAACTAGGCCAGCCATTGCAGCTGCTTGGCGCATCCTAGTTTGCTGGATACCTTCCCATCCGTTCGGGTGACTCAGAACGAACTCGATATCGTTAGATATCGAGTTCCAAAAGCTGATTCCGTCGTGACGGGAGTCTTGGATGAACGTTTTAGCACATTCAAACAAGTACGCATAGAAATCGGCAAAGAGCGTGACGATATCTATTCCCGGTGGAAGGGGAGGCAGCGATGTAGTATTGTTTCTCTGGGACGCCGAGGACAGGTGCAGCTTGAACCTATTAGCTCCAAGTATGTTGACTGTGTAAATCTGAAGTGCCAGAAATCTGAAACATACTCTTCGTATTTGGTCCAACCCTTCTCCTCTGCCGCCTCCACGATGGACGGCATCAATGCCTCAGCTCCAAAGGCCCTAGCAGTCCCGCGGTGGTCATAGTAGACAATGGTTGGTATTTTGGCGTCGCCCCCGAAGTGTTCTTGTGCAGGAAACCTATCTCAGACTACGTCAGAAACGAGCTTGAACAAAAGGGTGCGCTCTGTGCACTTTGTTACACCCTGGATCTTTGGGACGAGTCCTGGGTCTAAGACGCTATTGACGTAGGCGCACTGAGCATTTGAGTTGGAATAGCAGGTTAAATGCGCACCTGAATGAGACTCCACTGAAGGTAGTGCCGAGATCAAAGGCAAGAACAAGTTTGCGGCGGGTTCCGTGGTAGGGTTCGCGCCAAGTCATAGTGGTAATGACCAAGTAAAGACAACACGTCCTTTCAAGGCAGTCAAAGGATTGAGTGATCGTAGGTTATCTTCGTGACAGTCGTGAAAGGACCGGTTCGGCAGTTGCCGAGCACTCTCTTTTTCAAACCAGCTGTTGGACTTGGCAGAATCACGCCTTGCGTTGTAACCAAATATTCTAACTTGGAAAACTTGTAGGTGTTCTTTCATTGATGCACTATGCCACTCATGCCCTGCCTCCCAGTGTCTCAACTAGACTCGAAGAACGGCGCGCATCGATATCGCGTCGGCACATGAAACAATTTGCCATAAAGATAATAAACGCGCTTGACATGAGAACGAAGGCAACTTCTTCACGCCCCCGTCTCCCGTGGGCTGCGCGGATCCTTCGGAATCTCATGTCTCGAACCCTCATCGCGATCAGACGCGCTATCATCATTCCGATAGACAGGAACGCTCTTCACGCGACGCTCGTGTGCCTCCAAAGGAGCGGGCTCATTCGCGACAACGCATGAATGACCATGTAGACCTCTACGACATTGAGCATACTGAAACTACCAGTGCTCAGAAATATCTGGAAGATCATCCAACGACTCGGCCTCGGAGGATGCGTTCGCACTCACTATCTCACAATCCTGCCCAACATAACCTCGTTCCTCCACCCGATTTCTCACGCGTGCTACAGGATCGAGATAGACTTGGAGCCGAGGTCGAACACCTCCGTTCTCTCCTAACACAAGAGCAGGCCCGCAGCGAAGACCTTGAGCATATTAATCGAAGTCTTAGGAGGAAACTTGACCGTTGTCGAGCAAAACAACAGACCACCGACGATGCCTCCCAGTCCATGTCACGACAGAATGATATGCTTAGGCAGGAGCTCCTACAAGCAACGACTGCACTCTCAAACGAACGTTCACAGCGCAAAGACGAGCGCCTTCTTCTGGACACAAGGGCGCGGGAGTTGCGAGACGCACAGGTTTTCCTCGATAAAGCTGATAACTGCTCTGTGACGGACGTGATAGACGCTGTCAGGTCTCTCAATTCCGAGATCTTCCAACTAACGGCTACTATCGTGGACGATTTGGAGCCGTCCTTTGCCTCGGAACCGGGCAAGTTTGCTGGAAAGAAGCAGAGTGCCAGTATACCAGTGGCAACCAGAAGGAGACTTTATTGGGCTCTCGGATGATTGAGCTGTTGACTTCTCGAGGAAATGACGACATGCGCGAAGGCATCCTTCAGATTGCATTGCAGGCAGTCTTAGGGAACTGTTGCGTGTCTTCTATTAACTCGTGGCACGCCTCAACTTCGCCGAGCACCTTTTTGGATGATCTATATAGACGCATCAAGACGGAAAGTAAGTACTTATCTTGCAGTGACCTTGCTTGTACTCATAGCATGGAAGATAGCCAATCGGTTTCAGGGAGATGGAGAGCAATCACTCGCGCACATAAGGGCGTAAATTACAGCAGTGACTCGCTATCTCACTGTATGATCAGTAAACTGGACACAGTCCTTACAATCGCTGGCTGGCCATCCCTCGACTCTTCAAACAATCACGGGAGGTACAGAGAACGAATATCACAGATCCTCCTGCTGGCGTCCAAAGTAGACAAAATGCTTGGGCAAAGCATTACCACGCAGGACATTCTCCTCTATGTCGTTCAACCCGGCGTGCCGTTCGGCTCTCATCGTATGTCGGACATGAATGGGCCTTCAAAGGTTGATGGCGAGGAAGTATTGTGTGCGGCCGAGATTGGAGTCGAGTCGTCTGAAAGCAGTAGGAAAGACGGTGCCAAGATTGAGCCATATATCTTGCTGAAACCTGGCGTTGTGGTACATTCGAGTTTAATGAAGGGGCAGTAGAGTTGTGATATTCAAGTTCAGCGAGAAGGGCTTGGAATTTGGAAGGAATTGACGAAAACCACGTCTTCGTATCCTCGAACATTCGAACTGCTCCTGAGAGAGGCAGCACGCCTTACTTGTTATTATGGCGAGCAGAATTCGCAGGTATAAGAGCCGGTGGCGGGCGGCGGCGCGCCCGCTATCAGGTTGAAACGGTAAATGAAGTCGTCCACTCTTCTGGGCACTGTTAGAGAGGCCGTGGTTATGGCGTGCTATTGCTATTACAATGCTAAACTTCGTGCGTGTATTGCATCGATGCTCGACATTTACGGGCAGGTGCCAAACGGGGATAGCACCGGTGTCAATTTGTATTTCATCCTTAGTAAATTCAGAGCAAATCCCATTACTAAAGCGTTTCCTTCAGCAGTGACCTTGCCTCCCCGTAGCTCCTCGTGTGCTTCTCCATCTCTTCCCTGCATTATCATTATGGTGCGGGTCCAATTTCTCCGTCGGCTCTGTGGGGACGTATTCAGTATGAGCGCCGTTGATTGTGCACGTCACGTTCAACCTGACGGTCAACGTCTTCCTTTTGACGCCATGCAATTGAAAGCACTCTTCTTTTCGCATGGAATCTGGATAGATCACTTGGCACTTCAACGGAGTCGTACGTAGTACGACCAAAGTACGACAGAGCTGTTTGTTGAGGTGCCAATCACTTATCTTTGCATCGCTCGACGAGATGGCTCCACGGCCACCCACCCTATCTCACAAACTAGTATTGTTCGGGCGGCGCAAGTTTCAGTGCCTGTACGGATCGGACCTTCCACGCAACATATGTTTTTACCTCGAGACCCACGAAATCCTACGAAATCCCGCATGCAATCTTCCGCAATCTTTGACAAATCTCTTCTCCCAATCACTTCGCTCGAGGTAATCGTGCTTTTTCCATACGTCCTTAAGAACGCTGCTAATAATAGTACTTTATCATGCTCTTTCAATTTATTCAGGTCGCGAAAAGTAAATTTCAAAGCGGATATGCTTGTGGGTTAACCTTCACGGTGCCTTGCGCCACAGTCAGAGTAGCAATGTAGTAGTTCCCTGCACCGGCTATCTGCCCGCCTACGTCCCTGCCAGCCGCAAGGTACGTACAGCGTCCACAACGCTTTCTGACAGATTTCCGTGTGGCGGCTTCTTAGATAGGATGCATGCGGCGGATCGCATCGGTCCCAGCGGGCACCGAAAACCAGACAAGACGCGCTTGAATCGAATGCCTAGGCCTCAAAGTCATACACATATACAGGTAAACAACCTGAGCCCTCTCAGACTGAGTGTAACTAGCTTATCGTTAAAGAATCCGTGTCGGAGTACTTGTCATCCGCGCTTCATACTTACCAACCTTAAGGAGAGCATGCGGACCTCGTCACTGGATCAAAATACACCTCCATGTCCAAGACAGTCCAACCCTGTGGACCTGAATGTTGCTAGGAACCCTCTGGACCCGCGCTGCTTATCTTTCCATATGCTTCGCGCATTGATGGGATTCCTCCATAAAAGCGAAGTATGTCCTGTTGGGTCCCCTCGACGTCCTGTCCTCGCTCACACCATGGCTACAGTCCCGACCCTCGAGAAGGATTCCCCCTTCGACGAGAAGAAGTCCGACGACAACGTCAAAGTCGCTTCTTATGAGGACGAGAAAACTCATGGTCCTCACGATATCGACCTCGCTGATATAGGCGACGTCTTCGACGGCCCTCGTCTTATTGACTTGGGTGCCGATGGTAAAGAGCGTCCTATTGGTACGTCCATTGTCGATATGATTAGCGGCACTTTTATCCTTATCGCTTTGCCGCAGAGAGCGACGAGGACTACGCAACGCGCCTATTATCCTTGGAAGACGACCCCACCCTTCGCATCTTCACTTTCAGGATGTGTTTCCTGTCTGTTGGTCTATCCTGCTTCGGCGCTGTCTTGGGCCAGATTTTCGTAAGTTCATCAGCGCAATTTAGTATCGCAGGCTAATATTTTACTATAGTACTTCCGTCCCCAGACGATCAGTGTCAGCGGCCTTTTCCTACAGATCATTTCGTATATCCTTGGCAAGGCATGTGATCACGGCACAATGCGCGCCACACTGCTGACCGTCGAGTAAACAGGTCTTCGAGGAGGTTATTCCTGGTCCTGGCGCTTCGTTCGGCGGCCGCTTCGTCGTTCCCGACAACAAGTTCTGGCGCTTCATGAACCATGGCCCCTTCAGTAAGTTGGCGTCGGGGATCTCGGGCTCGCAGCATCTAACGCCCGTCTTAGACATCAAGGAGCACGTCGCCATCACAATCATGTCCTCGACGGCGTCTAGCAGCGCTTTGGCCATCAGTATTTTTGCCGCTCAAGACCTGTACTACAATGTTAGGCCTAACGCCGCGGTCGGAATCTTCACCCTCATCGGGTCCCAACTCATCGGTTACGGAATGGCCGGCATCATGCGCTCAATCTTGGTCTACCCTACATTTGCTGTTTACCCGCAGCTCATACCCACTGTGCAGCTCTTCGATGCGCTGCACAGAGGTCATGCCAACGTGATGCAGAAGAAGCGTCTGAAGTTCTTCTGGATCATCTTTGTTGCTATCTTCGTCTGGGAATGGTTCCCCGAGTATATCGCTCCGTAAGTAGTGGCACCTGCCTCTATTCTCTGTCAGGCTGACCGGACGCCGACAGAACTTTGACCGGCATCTCAATCTTCTGCCTCGCCAGACAAGACAGCGCGTGGGTTTCTCGTATCTTCGGTGGCGCTGCCGGAAACGAGGGCCTGGGAATGTTCTCTCTGTGCCTCGATTGGGCTTACGTCGGTGCCGGTGGAGGTGATATCGGTGCTTTGTTCACACCTCTGTCGACCCAGCTGTCGTTGTATGGAGGCTGCGCTGTTTGCATGTATGTTCCTTTCTTTTGTCTATGGTTGTAAGCTCACCGTGTTGCTAGTATCGCGTTCTGCGCTTGCTACAAGGCCAATGTCTGGCATACTCAGAACTTCCCCTTCCTGACCCAGTTGCTCTTCTTCGAGAACGGAACACAATATGATCAACTTCTCATTCTCAACGACGACTTCTCGGTCAACGAGGAGAAGTTGGCGGCCGTCGGTCTTCCTTGGTATGCTGCATCACAGCTCTTGTACAAGATCAGTCGCACGATGTACATTGGAGGTGAATACTCTAAATCCTCGAAGCCGGTTAGGGCTGACGGTTTCCTAAAGCTGCCATCACGCACTTCTTCATCTGGCACTCAGGCCGTGTGTTCAAGATTTTGCGCGAGAAAGACGTATGTCTCTTCGCTTCGCACTCAAGACACTGACCAACATGAACACGCTAGGAATGTCAAGATGCCCATTATCGTAAGATGAAGGTCTATAAGGAAATGAACAACTGGTGGTATCTTGGCATCTTTGTCGTCTGTATCGGCATGGCCTTCGGTACCACGTATGGTGCCGACAGTGGACTGCCATGGTGGGGTTTGATTGTCGCTCTCATCTTTGCTTGGATGTTCGTCCCAATCATCGGCACGGTCAGTCTGAGATGTTGAGCATGCAACACGACTCATCGGGCTTCTAGCTTTACTGCACAGTCGGTTACGCGCCGTCTATCATGAATATGATTCAAATGCTGGGTGGGAGCCTTGTGCCCGGCAAGCCTGTGGCTAATATGTATTTTACTTGGCAAGTGTCGGCAGCTCCCCATTCCGAACTTCGAACTTACTCGATATAAAGCTATGGTTACAACCCAGTTGTTCAAGCTTTGGCCCTCCTGAAGGACCTGAAGCTTGTAGGTTCTAGTATTATTGTCGTGGCAGGCGGTCGCTCAAGTTAAGAATAGGGCCAATACTCGAAGCTCCCCCCTCGCGTGACATTTGCCGTCCAGACCCTCGGCAGTATTATTGGTGGATTGCTCAATTTCGCCATTATGAAGTCCGTGTTGGCCAACAACAGGGAAATCTTGAAGGACGTGCAAGGTTCGAACGTCTGGTCTGGACAACAAGTGCAAAGTTATAACAGTGCCGCTATTGCATGGGGTGCACTCGGGAAGCCGTTATTCGCGACAGGAACTCGTTACGGTGTAGGTTTCGACGCTCATGTTTGTGATCGCGCCTGATGTCAGTTTTCAGTTCGTTCCATACATGCTGCTCGCGGGTCTTGGATTCCCGATTCCGTTCTATCTTCTGCACAAGAAATGGCCCAAGGCTGGCTTCAACCATGTCTTCACGCCGGTTCTTGTTGGTGAGTTGAAAGAGTTCGACACTTGAAGCCCGCCAGCTGATCGTTTGTTACCATAGCCGAGCTTGGTTACCTTAGCGTCGGTATCAACTCTAGTGTGTTCACGACTTTCTGCCTGGCTGTGTTCTCGCAGTACTATCTGCGGAAGTACCGCGCCACTTGGTTCCGCAAGTACAAGTACGTCGCGCTTTTCGGAGATTATGGACTACCCTAATGTTTCTCCTCAGTTTCCTTCTTAGTGCCGCCCTGGACGGAGGAACATCTATCATGATCTTCGTGTACACTTTCGCTGTAGGAGGAGGTGGAGGCAAGGTCATACCTTTCCCCAATTGGGGCTTGGTAAGTCCTTCAACACATACTATGTGAACAATGTACTGAGCGTTGGCGCCCACAGAACCCCGTAGGAAACCCTGATTATTGTAAACGTTTAACATAGTCCCTGTTGTACGCCATGCAACGGAATATCAAGTCCGATGAAACGGTGCCAAATCGATCTGAGCGGAAGGATAACCGCCCAGATGCGCTGTGTAGGATTTGGAGCTTTGCAAGTACGTATGTACATCGCAGTACTCTAAATTAAAACAAGATATGGAAGGAATCCAGGCCAGGACAAGTGGGTATCAAGTTACGGGGGGCCGATATGCCGCTCACGATCGTCGACGGCGAAAGCGCAACAGGCGCCAGTAAGAGCGAGCGCACCCACTGACCATTCTTGTAGACAGCAGTCCCTTGACCAATGTCGTTCTTCCTCCCGCGCGTAACCCCCAACAAGAGTTCCAGGCCGTCAGCGGTTTGGGAGTTGGAGAGTTCTACATGCACTTGCTTGATAACACGACTGGCGTCCTAGCCCTTGGCAGTTTCTCAGGCGCGAATTACAATGATAACAGATCGCGTCTGATCGCGTCAAGAGTCGGAGTCGTGCAGGGCGATCACTCGCGGGCTTCAATTTCGCACGCTAATTTTCCCGACTCTCTTCCCACCTTTCAAGCCGGTTTGCACATAACTCATGACGGCTATGTGGTGGCCTTGGAGGGAACGACGCCTTTTTAGCCGGTCCTTCCTGCTTTCTGTGTAGTCGCCCAGGATGATTTAAACACTCAGTCAGTCAAGGGACGCGCTTTCCTCCTCACAATATGGCTAGAGTCTATCGCTCCCACCTGTCGGACATACCTGCAATCAAGCAATGAATTTTCACGTATTATGTTGGAACGGATCTCTTTAAACCAGACCAAGTGGGCCATTGGCCATCGACCTCTACCGCATATATTGGTACGACGCTCAATAGAGGAGAACTACGCCACCTTTCTTTGTCCCTGGCCCATGGACTTCGCCATCACAGCGTGGGTCTGCGGCGCGCAGATACTGTCCTCATTTACTCGCCAAACAGTCTTGCATAAAGTTTTGGGAGGTTGGTCCAGCTATGATCTTCACGGCTTTCCTAACTGATGATCTCATACAGCTTCTGCTGCCCGCGTTGTTGTCGTAGGCGCCAACGCTTTATACCAGCGAAGAGTTGGCCTCTCAATACAATACAAGGATAGTGGGCCACGTCTCGTGTTTACCATGGACGGTCCAGATGCCCCAATTAGTGACGTAGCTACGGGGCTGAGGCGCTTCGAGGACTTCCTGTCGCTCGGTACGCTTCCCCAGGAAGAGACGATTCATCCAGACGATACCGCAGTTCTGTGCTATACGTCTGGTAAAACAGGACCAATCGTTTGACAGTGCCACCCGCCGAGTTGGAAAGATATATGACGAGCAACAGGCCACGGAATTGCCCAGGTCTGTCATACTTTCGCTTTAGATGTCAGGGGGATTGTGAGAGTTCTGTTCAAGGGCGTACGTGGTGCCGAAACAGCCGGGGGGGATTGTGAGAGTTCTGTTCAAGGGCGTACGTGGTGCCGAAACAGCCGGGATTGCTCAGCTCGGATGAGGCGATTTGAGTATTCTGATAAATATCCAACTATCTACATCACTGCTCATTCGTGAGGACTCCTCGGTAACGCATTTTGCCCGACTGCAGTCTTTCCACAGCCTCTACAACGCCTCCCTTTGTTAACGGGAATTTCTCGATAATGGGAGCAACCTGGTTTCTTGCGGCAAACGAGAGCATATCCTCACTACAAGAAGGTCAGCACGACATCAATCACCGGCGTGGAAACGAACTCACTGCATGCTTCTTCCAGCTAAAATAGTCCCCACAACTGTGTACCCGCGGAGCGTCAGATCACTATAAGGGAATGACATTTTGGCTCCAAGCGCGATAGTGAGAGGTATGATGGTGCAGTTGACTGACAGGAGCGTGAAATAGTTGTCCCAATCCGGTAAAGTGGCCGTAGTAACAATCAGCTTGTCGAGAGGCTTGGCAAGTCCGAGGGTGTTGAAGTCCGCCACACCCTTAGTCGCGTAAAATTCGGTGGCGCCCATTGCCATTGCCTCCTCGCGCTTAGCTTCTGTCCCGGAAAATACGACGATGTCACAGCCCATCTTGGAAGCGAACTGTATGCTGAGATGCCCGAGTCCGCCAATACCGACAATACCGATGCGATCCGTGGGCTTGACGTATTCTATGAGCGGGGTGAAAACGGTAGCACCACCGCCTGCGGCAAGTAATCAGTACATCCAGATCGGCACGAAAGGAATAACACCCACACATCAGAGGCGCGGCGTTTTCGTTGCTCAAGCCATCGGGGATCCTAAAGAGCCAATCCTCCTTGCGTACTGCAATCTCTCCAAGGGACCCTTGATCGTGGTCATGCGTGAAGAATTGATGCTTGTTCGGACAGTATTCCTCCTTCCCGGTTAAACACTGACGGCATTTGCCACAGGTGTAGTGAATGTATCCCCACCCTACCCTCTCACCCACTTTCAAATCTGTCTTGCAAGATGGCCCGACTTCCTCGACGTATCCAACACCTGAACGAAATCACGATCTAACTGAAATGGTAGGTACGAGAGGCATACCTTCGTGTCCCAACGCACAGCCGGTGGGTAACGCGTGCAGGTCCGTACCACATAATCCACTGTGCGATATCCTCACGAGCAGCTCGCCGTCACCCAGGGACTCTCGTTGGAATGTCCCTTCAACGATCTCCCCAGAGCTTGTGCCTTTGAACGTCTTTCCTGAGTAAGGCATTGTTGAGTCGTTTGTTGAATGCTACAAAGAAATACGTAGATTCAGCCTTTTATACTTAGATCGATGCTCAGTCAGCTATGTCTATGGCGAATTCAAAGCTTTTTGTAAGCACTAAACTCCGCCCGATCCGTAGGTGTTAAAGTAATAGTCGCTCATCATGCGCGCGTGTGGCGCGCGAAGTAAAGTGGCTGAGATTCAGTTCAAGATGTTACCGGTTTACCAAAATTTCAGACCAGAGTTAGCATCAACTTCACGATAGAGTGTACGCGCGTAGCTACATAGTTGGATCCGTCTGCTCTCCGATAGTGGATCGATAAGCAGCTTGGTACCACATCTCTCTAATCATGCCTCGGGCACTATATTCAGTGCAACGAACCCAGCTCCAGCTTATTCAACGCTTCAGTGCCCGAATGACCTCAGCTACTGGCTTCGTCAACGGGCACTTCAGAGGTGTATATGCTTGACAAACTGTGATAACCAAGTTGTAACCTGTTTACAACGTCCAGACGCATGCTTCGGGCCGCTATGATATTTCAGACTCCGCCGAACGGCAAGCCCAATCATCTCGGTGCTTTCACCATCCTCTCTCGCGAGCACCGGTTTAGACTCTATGAAGCCCAACTCTGTCAGCGCATATAATGCCTGTCTCATTTTCCAAACCCAGGCCGACGCACGCGGGGACACGAGCGCCTTGCTTCATGCGCGAGTTCCGAAGTTGTCAGAGTCATCCATTCCTGCGCACAGGACTACGACAAACTATCTAGGCTAAGCGAAAGCTACATCCACTATGTCATTCTTCCTTGTAAGGTGCTTTCCCTCTGTGGTCAACATCGCTTTAAGCCCCCAGTTATAAAAGTCGGACCCCAGCCGCCTCCGACCATCCGTCGCGGAGATCCTTCGATCGTCTTAAAGAGGGCCTCAACACGAAGCCCCGCGCGACCACAAGGAGGTTAAACTCCATCCGACATCTTGGCGACCCATATTTTTTAGGCCCTGCTTCGCGATGGCTTCCGTTGTGTCGTGTGGTGTATATGACCTGGAGGCGCGGACCGAGCTCGGCATCACAGCTCAGCAACCTCTGGCGCAAGGTGGCATGGTGCACACGCAATGTGCTCACATCTTGACTCGACTACATGCCTCCCGCCTCATCCCTCAGCATACAAATTGTATCCGACGTGCTTCCCTCTGGTACACCACCTTGAATTGCGCACTACATTCCGGGCGCACGAAAATTGTCTTGTTAGTTGTCCTTTTTTGGTGTGCCATGACGACCTTCACCTGTCTCGTCCTGGTCTCGTCCCACCGATGTACCACATCATCTACGTGCTGATCAGTTATATGCTCGGAGCCTTGGTATTTTGTGAGCTGTAATGTTTTTTTTACTTGACGCGCGTCGTTTGGCTTCAGTATGTTCAGAATATACATTAATCTATTCTATCAGGTCTGATATGATGTGTAGGTCGAACAACGTCAGAATTTGCCGTCTGGTGTCACTGGCGGTGGATTCTTGGGATATGAATCAGACTGTGAATTCCACATCGCTTCGTTATCAACGACTACCTTGGAAGAATATCCTATGAACGGATACTTTGTCTTTGACGAAACGTAGCTCGTTGAATCCAAGGATGACGACGGCGACAGCTTGCTATTGCTCAAGTTGGCTCGAATTCGCTCGCTTTTCCCTGGGACAGCAGGGTCATACGCTGGGTTATATGTCGTAGCTGGCAGCTTCGGTGTCGTCTTTGGCGTTATCTGGGGCACAGAGGGCGGCGGTCCAGCAATCTGACTGGGTTCAATCTCGAAGGTGACATTGCTTTGCTCCGCTTGTTTTCTCCGTCTAATAACGTAGATGGCAGATACAAGGAGTAGAATGACCACCACTGTTTCAGAGATCATTGAAGGTGTTCGGTCTGGAGATAAGAACGACGTACGCGAAGATATCCCGATGGCGATGCCGACTGCGACTGTAATATGCGTGTCGCATTTCTTTTCGTCGTTGTTTTCGCACTCCTGCTCTGCTAGCACCACAGGGAGTGTAAGCACGATGAAGAGTAGACTGGAAGAACGAATGACAGTCATCGCCCAGCGACAGAAGCTTTTGGTTACCGCACTGCAGCACCAAGAGGTGAATGGAACGAGTGCTAGTGGTGAAGTACGCTCATTATATAACCCTCCAGTCCTCGTACATGACAACAGTCGTTGATATCTATGGCTATCGCCGCCCCCGCCTCTCTGATGGTCACTACCTCCGACAACCCCTCATCGACATCGCTAAGTCCTTTTTGATGCCAACGCGGGCTCTTCGTAAGTACTTCATCCTGAAACAGACGGTTTTCGGTGATGCAGTCACCATGAGATAACGATCAGTCCCTCTAACAACACGGTACACTCCAGAATGCGCTCATTCATCAAGGTCTTGGAGTCAGTCCTACAGCATGCCTTATTCTGGATGGCCGTCGACTTCGAGCACACTCCTTTCATTTTCACTCCTAGTGCATTTTGGTTGGAGAGTCTTCCCGCAAGGGCGTTTGAGTGTTCACATTTCCTGATCAATCGTGGCTTTATATTTTTGGCTCTCCATGTCAGCTATGGGGACTCGTTGTTTCGCTGGACCCGAATCAGCGAGCTCGAGCATTCATTGCAGTATATTATCTCTGCCGCCCACTACATCTCGAGATTACCGACGATCGATGATTTAATTTCTTTCAGTTTGGAATTGTTTGGAACCAGTGACGTTGCTGAAATATCCGCTGATATTGAAGAACCTCTTTCGACTTTTGACAGCCTTGAAGCTCGTTCAATGACTTTTGTTAACCGAATCATGACGAATGTGCATTTGATCACGACGCGCAGTATTTCCTTCCAGCTAACCAGTACGGGCTCTAATATTGGCGAGTTCTTCGAAAACATGATATCTTCATCCTAGTAGCTTACAGACCGATAAATAACGATAACTAAGTTGTCCATTAGACATATGTGCTCTGCTTCTTGATTGTCGAGTTGTCTTCCGAGTCGTTGAACGAGGATATTACATCCCGCGGGGCAGCCTCAAAAGTTCTCGAGGTGCTATCGCGAGCTCGAACGATTGAAAGTTGAAGTGCAGGTCCAGATCCAGAACTCGGCGACGTCGGAAATGCATACTCGTCAGATGTCTGATTCGCCGTGCGGATGATGATGAGGTTATAGGCGATGGAGACGAGTTGTATCTCCTTGGGAGTGGGTCAGGACAAAGTGTAACCGGCGAGCAGAGTCTACTTACAGCGTCAGAGGCGATGTAGCCAGCATTCTTATCCGTCCAGAAGCTTATAAACGAGCACAGGGCGCTTAGAGTGCATAAGAGCCCCGACTCTATCACAATCCGTATGACCATCTGCAAGTGCGACTTCTCCGTACGACGAGTGCGGAATCTAGCTGATTCCCTATCAATACGCCATATTCTCGTAGCGATCAAGCCTTTGATTTCGGAACGGTCAGCCAAGAAAAGACCATTTGGAACACAATGTACCGGTCGAAACTATATTCTGTACGATCGTCAATGACAGTATGGCTTCGAGGGCGTGTTCCAGGCGAGCAGTGTCTACGGGAGTCCCAACATGCAGCGCAACCGTGTTGTACACATAGAAAACGACGGTCGCTGTGGTCCCCAGCCACAGAGCTGCCGGAAGGCATATGACCTTCAAAGAATGCAGGTATACAACCCAGCATCGGAATACCTGCTAATGCTGAGAAGATAAACTGCATAAATAGTGAGAGGACATTACCAACACAGCGTCAACAATCACGATGGCTATGAAGATCCCGATGACCTGGGAGTAATTATAAGGACCCGAACATCACGACAAGCAGACAAGTAGAACTCACCAACATGGTATCAACGCCGGTAGGCGGAACATGGACATCTAGCCGAAGGACTCTGACTAGTCCGAGGCAGACATCCACTGTTGCAAACGAGAAGAGCAGGAGCGCCACTACCACCAGGTACCAGTGAACGGAGCGCTTCATCTTCATCCCCGACTCGTCGAGGATCATATATCGCATAGCAAACACGAAGGAGATTAAAAGCCAGCCATACATAATGCTCTCTACGAAGAGCGAAGCGATGTTAATCCGTTCCAGGGCATCATCGGCTTGGGAAGACGTCGACATCCTACTTGTCAGGCAGGAAACGTTGGCCAGGGTGGGCACTTTATATCAGGATCGTGGACATGTTTCTGTCCAACGAATGTATTAACAGAAGGACTGTACATAGTTCTCAGTGCATTGGTTGATGGGGCTGATGAAGGGGGTAGATCCGGTTGGTTAGGCTTCGTCAGCTGAAAACTTGAAGTTGAGTTCGTGTTTTCACAGCGAGCAATATCTGGACTTTTGTTCACAAGTGGAAGATGGAGATGTGACGTGTCTGACTAGAAGTTGATGCCAACTTTTACGTGCATGATCTCGTCCAAATCCTCGCCCGACGCCGAACAATGTCCGCCCGCCTGCATTCACATAAATACAGTATGCTTGCGTATCTTGTCACACGGCGTCGTTTAATCATCCTCGTGAATCGGCGCGCCTTCCTACAGCCTCCTCATCTCTCCTCATTTGCCTGCTGCCGTACATCACATCCATCATGATGGGTTTACTTGCACTCCTTCTCGCTTCCTTGGCCTCAGTTGAACTCGGATACTGTGCGTCAGATGACAGTGATCAACTTGGTGGGAGATGCAGTGACTACAGAGGTCTCCCGACTTCTGCCATCCCCTCGTCCAAGTGGCACGCTTTGAATGCGACTTTGGGAGGGAAGCTCCACGCTGCGGTGCCTCTCGCCACGCCTTGCTTCAGTAGCCTGAACGGAGATGAGTTCAGAGCAGACACATCAGAGTGTGCTATTGTTGAGACGGGTTACCGAAATCCCTTCTTCAGGTCGGACAAGTTTAACGCGTATGCCTGGGTACGTCTTCCTCGTTTGTTGGCAGCCTAGAGCTTTAAATAAATTACTTACACGATATCAGCCGCAATGGGAGAGCTGTGTGGCGGAAGAAGAATCATGCACGCTTGATCCCACCTCTACGAATAATTCTGCAGCGTGGTCTGGGAAAGATTGTGCCCAAGGAAGTGTATCCGAGTTTTACGTGAGTGCTTTCATATCTCTATTGAATCAGTCCTCAGTTGATTAACAGGTCGATGTCGCATCAGCAAAAGATGTACAAACCGTCTTTGCTTTCGTCCGGAAGACTGGCGTACTCGTTTCAATCAAGAACTCCGGCCATGACTTTGGCGGTCGGGGAGCCATGAAGGGGTCTCTCTCGATTTGGGTATGTTAGTCTCACCTTGTTCTCGTCAGACGCTGATTCTCGCTATCGATAGACACGAAATCTTGAGACTGTTCGTACCTCTTGTTGATGTATCAACAGAACTCTGATCTTCATGCTTAGATCTCCCATGATCCAGCGTTTGTTCCTGAAGGCGGGAATACGGAAACGCTTGCTCTTACCATAGGAGTACGCCTCACTTTGTCATTGGGTCCAAACATTCGAATTGACGGACTTCTTTAGGCTGGCGTAAACTGGTACGGTGTCTACAAGTACGCCGAAGCCAACAACCTCACTGCCGTTGGTGGCTACCATCCCACGGTCGGTGCTGCTGGAGGTTGGCTGATGGTCAGCTGTTGTTTCTCCCATCATGCTATGATGTTCTCACCATGTTAATCATCGCCAGGGCGGCGGACATAGCATTCTAAGTCCCGTCTACGGACTTGGTGTCGATCGCGTGGTGCGCCACAATCTCTCTTCAATTAAAAAGATCCATCAGCCATCTAACATCAGTGCCTCAGCTGCAATTCAAAGTCGTCACTCCGGACGGCAAATATCGTGTTGCGAACGAGTTTCGAAATCAAGATCTCTTTTGGGCTCTTCGAGGGGGAGGGGGAGGTACCTTCGGTGTCGTTCTGGAGTGTACGATCAAGGCGGAGCCGCAGATGAAGCTACAAGTGTATGGATTCGCTTTGTTACCTGTCGTGTACCTAACGCGAATGCTCCAGCGCTTCATTGTCCTTCACTCAGACGACGGACAATGCTCGCGGTTTTTTGAAGCTCATCATCGATAACTCCGTCAAGTGGGGAACCGAGGGCTGGGGCGGCCATATATCGGTAATCTGTGGTCCCAGGCGCTTGTGTCTACGACTAATCTATTTCATAGGCTCACGATCTCGTCAGCGTAACACCACTTTTGTCTTTAGATGAAGCCAAGGCGTCTATGCAAGATGCTGTAGACTACACCGTCGCGCAGAACGGTACCGCAATAATCGAAGAGGTCCCCTCTTGGTTGACGTTCTTCGAAAAGTATGTCTCCTTCACCAATGTTAGTCGTCTCCTTTCCTTCCGCTCTTGGCCTAAAAGTATACTCAGAGTGTTGGAATAAACGCCATCGGTGGCTCGTGGCTCGTTCCGAACACAATGTTCGACAATGAGACTACCAAGGAGCAGTTGCTGGACGCGATCATGCCTATGACGGCCTTTGCCAACCCGCACATCACGACCGCGACACCATATCTGTTTAACTACACCGCCGGATCGACAAGCGCTGCCCCGGCCTGGCGGAACTCTCTGTGGCATGTACGTCGACTAGTACAAACATCAATAAGTTGGCTGACTCGCTGAAGGCCGTGTTCCAATACATGTATCCTTGGAATGCGACTCAGGACGCTGTAAGAGCGGGATATCAAACTATAACGGACAACATCCAGCTTCTCAGAGATATCGCACCGGAATCGGGCGCGTATGGGGTAAGGTCATTTTTGTAGACAGTTCGTGGTCTCATCATAAGTATCCTCTTCCCAGAACGAAGCAGATATTTATGACCCTGATCACGAACGTGAGTACTTTTAGATTTCCACTTGCAATGGTTTTGAGACATGTGCTTCAGGTGCCTTCTGGGGGACAATTACCCGAAACTATTGGAGCTCAAGCAGAAGTAGTACGTTGACAACCAAGCAACTACGTTTAAACAGTACTGACTAGTGTCTAGCGATCCTGTCGGTCTTCTTGACTGTTGGTATTGCGGTACGTGGTACCGGGTCTGCTATACTTTCAGAAAAACTCATCCTTATTCAGTGGGATGGCGTGGCGCAGATAACTCTCGTTTCCAGTGTTACGTATCAGAATGACGAGAGGTAGATATGACCTGGACTGCATATCTTATTCTTAATAAACTACTTTCCCATGTTGAAGTCACCACTGCAATGTGCCTCCCTTACCGCGCGCAAGCGATCATCACCCCTCCCTCAGCACCCAGCAATGAGCGGGTGTGCAACTCTTGATGTACGAGGAGGGCCTCAGTGAACAGCTTACATTGGTACCGTGCATGTGTGTTTCCCCATCGGACAGAAACATGTACAGGCGAATATTGGATCGCGCCCCAGCGGACGGCCGCCCCATTAGACCAGCGTATACATTGCAGGCCGGCTCATTGTACCCCCCGCCACTCTACCTGTGCACCTCATGAACTCTGCCTTGTGCGAAGATCCATAAGGCTTCGAGGCTCATGGTAGACCACTGCAGGAGAGACTAGGTGAAATCAATCTTATTGAATCTAACATTCATCCCTCGCCTGATTTTCTTATTTCATTGCGGCGTAGCCGCTCTCGCTGGGGTTCGCATTCCGTGACATCCCACGGTTCTCTTTTACTTCTTATATGATACTTGGTTGATGTACATTGTAGGTAAATGGAAAAACTCGGGCTACATGAAAAGTACAACAACTGGATGCAATACTGAGGACTACGCCGCCATCTTGGCCATGTGAGTGCGAATCAAGACATCCTGCATGATGTCCAACTCGACCCACAAGTCCCTACTGTAATAGCCAAGAAAGTCCCAAGTTGTCACGAAGCCCATTAAGACTCGCAGTAACCTCGACAAGGACATGCCGGCCCAGCTCCTGCGCCGTCTCGGCTACCTCTCTGGCGACTGTATCAAGCTGAGCCTCATTGGAGCCAGCCGAATCAGTGGGCGAGCAGCTGTCCACACTGGCCGGCGAGACGGCGGCGAGGGACAGTATCCCAAGGATGCGAATCCTTCTCTGCTCCGGCGTAGCTTGAGGAGCGACTTCCTGAGGAGGAGAAATATTGAGGACGTGGGTGATATCACACGTCCATTCGGGAATCACGGCGCGCATGAGTGCGGCTTGATTCTGCGTGTGCAGAAAGACAACGAGAGCGCGGAACGACTCGAGGTGTGGGACTTTGATGCCGACGCGAGTCAATTCCTGTAACATGCGCGGAGGGACCGATGACACCAGGTTCGGGGCATTGAGGGTGAACAGCAGGTCATTGATGGCGACTTGGAGCGTCTGGCTGTACACTGCGCGCTGGGATGTCTCGTCTTGTTGAACGACAACCAGGACGTGTGTTGGCCCAAGTGGGCGAGGAGAAATGAGCTTGTCCATTGCTCAGTGGACCGGAGCCCCAGCTAGCGAACACGTTCCTGTTGAAGTCCGGAACGAAGATACGGTTGCTGATGTTGAGCATAGTGCTAGGAGGGCCAGACGAGGCGGACAGCACACGTCGACGCGCCGCAAGTTCTGCGGGAGTGTCCGGACTATTCTCGTCAGAGGGCTTTCCAAGGAGCACAGAAGTGTGTATGTTTCCTCGTGGAAGCTTGGTATCCTGATCACGGGTATATTGTTTGAGCCAAGTCCTATGATAGGAAATGGTTGAGAGACAAAAAGGTAAAGTGGGGAAAGAAAATACGCACGCTTGGGGAGAAGCACTGCGGACGCGAAGCTGGCATCGCAGCTCATCGATAGAGATGTCGCTGAGCAGGGGGTCTGGGGCGATATTGACGAGCACTGAGCGGTCTATTTCGCGCTCACGGATGGGTCCACTGTTGCTGTTAACGCTGGACGCACTACCAGGCGCAAATGACGGTTCCGGTGGCGCCATTGGATTGCACTGATGCGGATGAGTGAGGAGGATAGGAAGATGAGGGCCAGACACGCACTGTTTGTGCAATTGATGCAACAATGAGGGACGGCCATTGTTCGAGAAGGGATCATGGTGGTCCAAGACGAAAAGACATTGCATCACGTGGGACGTTCCTCTTTCCTCCTGCCATCATGATACTGTCTCTTCCGCTTGAAATTGTCCTCAAAGTCTGTTCGGTCTGGAGATAAGAACGACGTACTACGCGAAGATATCCCGATGGCGATGCCGACTGCGACTGTAATATGCGTGTCGCATTTCTTTTCGTTGTTGCTTGCGCTCCTGCTCTGCTAGCACGACAGGGAGTGTAAGCACGATGAAGAGTAGACTGGAAGAACGGATGACAGCCATCGCCCAGCAACAGAAGATTTTGGTTACCGCACTGCAGCACCAAGAGGTGAATGGAACGAGTGCTAGTGGTGAAGTACGCTCATTATATAACCCTCCAGTCCTCGTACATGACAACAGTCGTTGATATCTATGGCTATCGCCGCCCCCGCCTCTCTGATGGTCACTACCTCCGACAACCCGTCATCGACATCGCTAAGTCCTTTTGGATGCCTCTTCGTAAGTACTTCATCCTGAAATAGACGGTTTTCGGTGATGCAGTTCCCTCTTAGTCTCTCGACACGGTAATCTCCAGAATGCGCTCATTCATCAAGGTCTTGGAGTCAGTCCTACAGCATGCCTTTATTCTGGATGGCCGTCAACGTCTAGTGAGCACATTCCTTCCATTTTCATTCCTAGTTCATTTGGTTGGAGAATCTTCCCGCAAGGGCGTTTGAGTGTTCACGATCAATCGTGGCTTTATATTTTTGGCTCTCCATGTCAGCTCGCTTACGCACGGGGTCTCGTTGTTTCGCTGGACCGAATCAGCGAGCTCGAGCATTCATTGCAGTATATTATCCTCCGCCGCCCACTACATCTCGAGATTACCGACGATCGATGATTTAATTGCTTTCAGCTTGGAACCAGCGACGTTGCTGAAATATCCGCTGATATTGAAGAGCCTCTTTCGACCTCTTTCGACTTTTGACAGCCTTGAACCTCGTAATGACCTTTTGTTGCCCGGATCATGACGAATGTGCATTTGCAATGCCAAGACCAGGGCTGTGCAACATATATAAGCGTGGCATGTTGAGGTCTAGGCCACGTTTTCGTTTCCACCTGTTCCTCGCCCTCGTGAATGACAGAAGCCAGCGCCCCCTCCCAGAATGTTTCCAACCGTGTTCTGCCGCAGCCAGCACTTGCCACAGGCGTCTCTGATGATGACGACGAACCCCCTAGTAGTAGTGGCTTCTTGCAACACATATCTCAAGTGACGACGAGGCAATCGGCGGTGGATGTAAACAATATTCTTATCTCTCCGAGAGATAGTACAGAGTCACAGGCGATTCAGACAATGAGCTCTGTAACTCAGCATGCTTCTGCTGCTGTGGAGTCCAAATGGATCATTATCAAGCAGCGCATTCGCGTCCTGTTCACGCCTGTCCTCCCTCTAGGCCCAGAACCCACCTTCCTTGCGTCATTCAAGGCGGCTGCAACTTACACGCCACTGAACCTCTGCCTGCTGTTCATTCCCGTGTCGTGGACGCTCCATTATACACACCAGTCCGATACCCTGGTCTTCGTCTTCTCGGCCTTGGGAATCATCCCGCTTGCGGCGCTACTTGGTTTCGGTACAGAACAGATCGCGCTTAAGACGAGTATGAGCGTCGGGGGGTTGCTGAACGCGACGTTGGGTAATATTGTGGAGATGATTATTGCTGGGATAGCGCTTAGCAAAGTGAGATATTGCGCCCTCCCGTTCGTTCCTTACGTGTCTTATGTTTTCCTAGTGCGAACTTGAACTAGTTCAAAGCTCCTTGTTGGGTGGCCTACTCAGCAATCTCCTCCTCGTCCTTGGTATGGCGTTTGTCGGTAAGTGCCATGTGACGTCGCCTTTCATGTGATTCTAACTCTCACGTCGTCAAGTTGGTGGTTATCGTTTCCCATCTCAAGAGTTTCAACCTATGGTTGCCCAGTTGAACTCGTCTTTGATGATTGTAGCTGTCATCTCCTTGATTGTGCCCTCGGCCCTAGTGAGATTGCATCTATCCTTCCTATGAAAACTCCACTAACAATGTACCAATCAGCACGAGTATCTCGGAGACCGCCTCAAACCTGGAGAAGAATTAACTGTCCTGCTACAATTAAGTCGAGGTAGTGCGGTCATATTGATTTGCATGTAAGTTTCTCGGTTTTGATTTCTTACGTCGTAACTGATCGGCCCATCCAGCTACGTCGTCTACGTGAGGTCTTCTCCATTATCGCCAAGAATCGAGTTCTGATTTATCATTAGCTCTTTTTCCAGTTCTACTCGCACAGCCATCTATTCCTGGATACCAGGCTGTCGGCTTCAACTACGACATTGAAGGATTCTGAATGTCTGCCCTTACCGGTAACGACCACCATCTCCAGTGAAGACGAACCGGAGCACGTCAAGATGAACACCATGTCTGCGCTGGTTCTTCTTGGAGCAGTCACGGCCTTCGCCTATCTTACTGCCGAGTTCCTCGTCGATTCCCTCAACGGATTCGTCGAATCTCATGAATCTGTGTCCAAGGAGTGGGTGACATTAATCGTCCTGCCTGTGATTAGTAATGCTGCAGAGCATACGTCTGCTGTCGTTGTCGCCACGAAAGGCAAATTTGATTTGGCAATGAGCGTAGCCGTGGGCAGTTGTATTCAGATTGCGCTGTTCGTTATTCCTCTGCTGATCATGGTAGCGTGGGGGATGGGTAAACCACTGACGCTATTGTTTGACCCCCTCGAGACACTGGTTGGTTGTTCACCTCTTCTTCTGGTGATTCGCGTACTCATCGAGTCTCAGGTTCTCTTTCTGTCTGTTATCCTTGTCAAATTCTCCATTGAGGATGGCAAGTCTCATTACATGAGTGGCGTGGCATTGGTTGGTTGGTACTCGCTCGCCCGCTTGCAAAAGATTTCTGGCTGACTTCGTCTTTAGCCGTCTATCTCATTATCGCGTTGTCGTTCTGGAATTTTCCCGAGACGGTTCGGATGATCCAAGGAGCACCTTTGCTCTGCACTTGATCTCGCTCAAATCTCGCTGTCCTTCTGTTCCAGTCGTGACCTCGTCTTTGAATTTCTGTTTATAACTTCCTTCTTTCCTTGAATATGTTGCGGTGCTTTCCGCATGCCCTCGTAGCTCTTCGAGCTTCAAGCTTCAATTCCAATACACTTGCACTTGGTTCAGATGATTTCTGCGTGCTGGAGCCTCGGCTGGGGCTCGTAACTGAGAGCTTAGAAATCCGGACAAAATTTCGTGAGGTCATGCCGGGGCTGCACATCATTTGGGTGAAGGTGACGTGCACCATAGGCACGATGGGTTACTCGACTTCTGCACGGAACAATACGGCCGGGTTGAGTTCCGTATTCCAAGTACTTAAACTCGTTGAAATGGCGATTCACCAACAAGCCGCTGGCGATTACCTATCATGAAGTTAGCGCTAACCCCGGGGATCAAATTCCTCCTTCCCGCGTTGATCACTCTCCCCGCGTCCATCCTTGGCTTGACGCTCTTCGGTGTTCCTTTCCTACTTAGCCTCGTCGCGATCCCTACTGCGATATCTGTGTTCCTGGTTCTCCGGGTCTTGCGCGATGATTTCAAGTGGAGACGCGCCGCTGCCAGGGCGGGTGCTCGGATGCCGCCGCGCGTCGTCGGGTCGCAGTGGGGAAACTGGGATGTCCTGAAAACGATGCTCAAGGCGTGGGAGGAGGGTTACATTGGTAAGGGACTCCTTGTCTTACGTGCTTTAGATCGAGGCTGAAGAAAGTGTGATTGGTAGGCGACTACATGGTCGACCAGATGCACGCGCTGGGCTCGTTGTTCGATATGCACGTCTTGTGGGCGAATCTGTTCTTGACGACGTCGCCCCAGCATATTCACCTTATGTTGGCTACGGATTTTGCGAATTTTGAAAAAGGTAGGCTGTGCTCAAGCTTGTTTTGAATATTCTTTCATATGGGGCGTTCAGGACCGACTCTCCGGAACTCATTGGAATCCGTGTTGGGTCAAGGTGTATTCAATAGCGATGGTATGGTCTCTCTCTTTCAAGCATTACATCGGATACTGATCGTCTGCTTCTAGGTGACATGTGGAAGTACGCGACTTGATACTTATATTCAGTTGAATCGATCCATTGATTCCATCGTCTTAGATTCCACCGCTCCATGACGCGTCCTTTCTTCTCACGCGACAGGATCACACATTTCGAGCTATTCGACCACCATGCCAATATTGCTATTTCTCTCATGAAAGAACGTTTCCGTGCAGGACACGCCATCGACTTCCAGGTTCCTGTCCTTGCTCTTTCTTTGGCACACTGACCTAACACGCTGTCTAGGACCTCATGCTGAGGTTCACCGCGGATTCCGCGACCCAATTCTTATTCGGAACTTGCGTTAACAGTTTGACGGTCCCTCTGCCTTACCCTCATAATGTGTATCGTGGCCATTCTCAGGAAACTCAAGCCGATAACGCCTTCACTCAGGCACTCTTGCAGGCGCAGGATGTCCTTATTCTTCGTCAGCGCAAAGGTTGGATCTGGCCGCTCGGTGAGATTCGGGGAGACCGTACAGCAGGACCGATGAAGGTCATTCGGAACTTCATTGAACCCATCATCGCTTCTGCTTTGGAGAAGAAACTCGACGTTGACTCCGACAAGAAGGCCAGGGAGATTGGCGATGATGATACTTTACTCGACCACTTGGTGGATGTGACATCTGGTGAGTAAGCACTTCCCGAAGTCTCCCATTCGTTGCTGAATTGCCTTGAGATCCGACGGTGATTCGGGATGAAACGTACGTCTCCATTCGCGACTGCAAGTAAGTGTTGTTGACGCCCGTTCTTCAAGGTTGAACATTTTACTTGGTATGCGCTTTAATGACTGGCACGCGTTTAATCGATCTAACTCGAGCGTGTACTAGCTGCTCGTGATACGACGGGCATTACTTTGACGTTGGTGATGTACTTCCTATCCATGTATCCCGCGATCATGGCGCGTCTTCGTGAAGAAATCCTCGATAAGGTCGGACCAGAGCGCCAGCCCACGTTCGCGGATATCAAGGACATGAAGTTCCTTCGCGCTGTCATCAACGGTTAGTCCAGCTCATTCCTCAACTACCAAGACCATGCTAACTGTATCATAGAAACACTCAGACTGTACCCCCTTGTGTGAGTCCTTTCTTCTTCGCGATTGGTCAGTCCACTAACAGGTCGTCAGGCCTTTCAATGTCAGGTCCGTCCCCGTCTGTCTGATACCCTCCGAACTATGTCTTTATTACTCACTAAAGGGAGTCCATCAACGCTACTACCTTCCCGGCCGATGACCCAACGGACAAACCGTATTACATTCCCCCACGTACTAGGTACGATAACTCACATTCTTCTGATCTTGTCTTCAACTGCTTCTATGCAGTATCGCCTACTCCGTCTTCCTCATGCACCGAAGAACAGATCTCTGGGTCCTGACGGTACGCCTTCATCACACACACACACAAGCCAAGGCTTCACTGACCCCTCTCCCCGCCTCAGCCGAGGAATTCGACCCGGACCGCTTCCTCGATGAGCGCCTGAAAAAAGTACCTCCTCCCCAACCCGTTCATCTTCCTCCCGTTCAACGCTGGACCGCGGATCTGCCCGGGCCAGCAGTTTGCTTACAACGAGGCCTCGTTCATGCTTGTCCGCCTGTTGCAGAACTTTTCTTCGTTCTCGTTGGTGGAGGAGGCGTTCCCACCGAGCGCTAGGCCGCCGAAGGAGTGGGCGGTGTGTCCTGGCCGGAAGGGTATCGAGAAGTTCTGGCCAAAAGTCAATCTCACCCTGTATAGTGCGGTGAGCAGTTTTTGGAAGCGTTCAATCGATACTGGCTGACGCAGATAAAAAGGGAGGCATGTGGATTAAGGGGACAGATGTCGAGGAGACGTCAGTATGAAGAGGACTAGTAGAGCGAATTATCAGAATAGGCCACCTAATAAACACACTTCAGAAGGTATTCCTAGTCATAGAACCCCTTGGTGATATGAACAAATTCCACCTTGGAAGCACAAATCTCCTCCCATTGAGCAGCCTTAGCCGCATTTTCCAGGACCAAGGGTGTATTGAGACGGAGCGACTGAAAGGGTACAGCGCGCTCGATGCGAGAAAGCACCATCTCGAACATAGCCTCATGGTCGTCTGGCCCGATAATACATTCGAGTGACTTGAGCACAGGTAGAAGAGGGGAGAGTCGGAAGGCGTGTTAGGAAGTGTGAGGCTAGAAATGACCAGAGAGGAGACACAACAGTCGGCGATGTCTAGTTCCACGACCTTTGTTGTCGCGGACAAAAACGCGATGAGTTCGTGAACGTCATCACGTCGCGTGTAGTCCACGGCGTCGCCTCCAATGGTCAAAATTTGGAACTCCATCGAACCCTCGTATTCTCGCCAGATATGACGGCAGCTGAAGGGACCTGTCAAAATACAATGATAGCTCATTTAGGTTGGGCAACACCATGATCCCATACACCTGTTCGATGGAGTGCACAGGGCAGTCCGCATCCTGGTAAATGGCTAAAGCGGTCACTGCTGGAAGATACAAGTTGCGATAAAAGTAGGGGTACGATCCAGTGCCGAAAGTCAAAATCAAGTCATCCAGCTGGGAAAATGCCATCAGCCGCGACAATGTATCCATATTCTGAGCTCCGAACGTATGAAGCGCGGTTATTTGCTGCAGCGGGAGGATATTGCTGCACAATAGATCTGCATCAATCTCCAACAAATCCAGCTTGGGTGCGTGTTTGAGCAATCCTCCAGAACCCTCGTTAGGAAGCGGTCGCTCTCGTGCAGTATTCCTGATAGTAAGGTCCGCCAAAACGTCAAAGGAAGGCGCATTGGACGCTAATGCGTGGTGCATGGCCAGTGGAATATCCACAATGAGGCACTGCCACCGATGAGCACTGGCAAAGAGAGCACGAGATGTGGAAGAGGCAAGGACATCCCGGGAACTGCATAACACAACGGAGAGAAGCGAAGACCTGGACCATTCAAGGCTCCGACGCAAATATTCACTCCAAATGTCCTCTGAACCCTCCTCGCAGCGCGTGAAATCTAGAACGATTATCGACCATAGTTGTGGAATGTGGGTGGCCACCGCCCGCCAATTACGAGAGACCTGAGAGATTTTCCAAGGTATTCGGACCCGGTCGAGCAGCTCGGGCGGCCCCCACTCGTAGATGTCTTCTCCCCAGTCGAGCTTCGTGTATAGGAATATTTCACGAAGCACGTCGTCCGGCGCGTCGTGGATTGGGTGCATCTACATGGAACCGTTAGAAGGGTGTAGATGGTTTTAACAAGGAGCCCCGCATGTACAAACCTTTGCAAATGACGCGTTTTTCTCGATAGTGAGCGTGAGGAGAAAGTGCCTGGAGAGGGCGGCTCTAGTAGTTGCTGTATTGTCTCGTGAACGCACTATAGTAGTGTAGAACAGCAAGTCTTGACGAGTCCTTCAGTCTAACTATTGAGACTCCGCTTAAAATTCCGAAGGTCGGCATGCCCGGCCAATGGTCCCACCAAGTCTGCAGCAAAACTTTTGTTCTTTTCAAAAAGTGTGGTGAAACTAAACTTCGTAGCTACCATCAGAGAGCAGCAGAAGAGTAATAGGAGAGTTGACAGGAGTTGAGTCTCAGTTGACGCGTTGTTTATGCATGTTGATGGATGACGCGCCTCTGACGCGTTTGCCCGCCCTTGACGTCATGACCTGTATTTAAGAGCAACGCCATCATGTATCGACTTGAACTCCCTTTCCTTCCATCTTGTCCACCATGTCTGCCGACGCCAACGCCGCCGAATGTGCCCAGGGCCAAAACTACACCATGGTGCGCATGTCGTAGAGCCATCTATTCATTTCGAGTCTGACAACGACGAGCAGCTGCAGGCCTTTGAATGGTACAGCGAGGGAAACGGTGTTCATTGGAACAAACTCGCCAAGCAAACCGACGAGCTCGCGTCGTTTGGTATAACGGCGATGTGGTTGCCGCGTGCGTATTCCCGAACACATCGCCCAGCCTGTTCTGACAATGTCGCAGCTCCTACAAAGGCGGCTGGTCAGGACTCTGTCGGATACGACATCTATGATCTGTATGATCTAGGCGAGTTTGACCAAAAAGGCGGCCAGCGTACCAAGTACGGCACCAAGGGAGAACTCTTGCAGCTCATCAAAAAGGCCAAGGAACGCGGAATAGTCACATATATCGATGCGGTTTTGAATCATAGGCGCGTGTCTTTGTTTTATGGTGTGCATTTGCTAATAAAACGCGTAGATTCGGCGCAGATCGCACCGAAAAGTTTGGCGTTGTAGAGGTAGACGACAATGATAGAGAGAAGGAGGTTTCGGGGCGCTACGACATTAAGGTATGCCCATCTCCTAATGATCACAACCCTCTAACGCGCAGTAATGTTAGGGTTGGACAGGTCTTACATTCCCTGGCAGAAAAGACCAGGTACTTACGCGCCGTCAAACGTTAGCCGGCATTGCAGGCTCACTATCCTGCAGTACAGCAAATTCAAGTGGAATTTCAACCATTTTACCGGCGTTGATTATAACGACAAGAATGGCAAGACTGCTATATATCGCATTCAGGGAGATGGCAAGAACTGGGCACAGGGCGTCGATGACGAGAATAACAACTATGATTATTTGAGTGCGTTTTTCTTTTCCGCGACTTTCGCGACACGACCTAATGTCTACATGTAGTGGGCGCAGATATCGACTATAGCCACCCTGAAGCGCGCGAGGATGTACTGAATTGGGGCAAGTGGGTCATCAAGGAAACAGGCGCGTCTGGGTTCAGATTTGACGCTGTCAAGGTCTGTCTTTGTTCTGCAATCTCCTTCATGTTTTCAACGTCATGCAGCACATCGACAGCAGATTCATCGGGGATTTCGTCAAGAGTGTTCGTGCGGAGACTGACAAACCGAAAATGTTTGCTGTCGGCGAGTTCTGGAAGGATTCGCTTGAAGACTTGGAGAAGTATCTGGATTCTCTGGGGACTCAAGTAGGTACAGGTTTCTTGTTTCAAGGTATAGATGCTGATTGTCTTTTCAGTTTAGCGTCTTTGATGCGCCGTTGCATTACAACTTCAAGGAGGCGGGGGATCGTGGAAACGACTTCGATATGAGGGCCATCTGGGACGGGACGGTCGTACAAAGACGACCGATCGACGCAGTTACTCTTGTTGATAATCACGAGTAAGTTCGAACAATCCTTCAGTTTTTTGGTATCGACTAACACACATGTCCAGTACACAAGTTGGGCAGGCTCTGGAGAGCTGGGTTTCGCCCTCGTTCAAACCGCTGGCCTATTCACTGATTCTTCTCCGACCGGATGGATACCCTTGCGTCTTTTATGGCGACCTGTACGGCACGGCGGGAGAGAATCCACAGGAGCCAGTTACTCAGCTTGGCGATATCATACGAGCAAGAAAGTT
The DNA here is from genome assembly GCA_015501595.1 of Hymenopellis radicata. Taxonomy (NCBI): domain Eukaryota; kingdom Fungi; phylum Basidiomycota; class Agaricomycetes; order Agaricales; family Physalacriaceae; genus Hymenopellis; species Hymenopellis radicata. Next base: position 34,888 of record JADNRX010000109.1, on the reverse strand, counting down.
GTATGCTTATGGAGAAGTGAGAGACTATTGGGATCACATGAACTGTGTGGGGTGGGTCCGAATGGGAGAGGGCGATAAGGATGGATGTGCAGTCGTGCTCTGCAATGGTTCCGGCGAAGGGTAAGCCTCTTTCTATTGTCGCCTGAGTACAAGCTGATTTTCTCCAGCACGAAGCGCATGGAGGTTGGACAGGTACGAATGATTTTGTCTGTCTCGTAACGCTTACAACAGCTTACGTTCTACACAGCACCGTGCCAACGAGAAATGGACGGATGTGTTGGGTTGGTCCCAAGGTGAAGTCGTCATTGGAGAGAATGGATGGGCCGACTTCAGGTGCCCGGCTGGAAGTGTTAGCATATGGGTGAAGCAAGATGCGAAAGGGAGGGACGAATTCTCCAAGGCTTGCGCTTAGACTTTGTATTTTCTCTTGAACTCTGGGACTTCTAGCTTGTAGATCATGTATTAAATAAGTACTGTAGAGTCTTCTGGTGTATGTTTGCGACATCCTGTGGCGCCACAGGAACAGGTAACCTTCGATGTGGCTTTCTTTGTGTACGAATTTTTTTCAGGAAAAAAAAAGTTCATGCATTCATGAGTATACATCTCTGGATATCACGCCCTTCTCATGAAAGAGAATTAGTAAATGGTCAGTTTACTGCTCCAGCTCCCGAATAATACTAGACATTTCCGTCGAACGAGCGGAGATAATGAGAGGGAACGTATGTGGAACCCTAAGATATAAAATAATGAGCATCGGGAGGATAATGAATGAACCAATGAACGTACGAGATTACGCCAGTCTCCATTGTGACTTTCTCGGGATTGAATCCTGGACCTGGCTGCACCTTGAAGGCCGCAAGAATCGACGAGACGAATATCCAGACATTGTAGAAGCCCATAGTCCTGCGCCACATACCGTTAACGCCCATGCTTCTTGACTTCAAGAAACACCTACCGTCCAGGGCATATACGACGGCCAATTCCGAACACGATGTCTGATGGATCCTTGGCAGAGGGATCCAACTTCCCATCAGGACCCAGATATCTTTCCGGTTTGAAAGAGAACGGTTGTGGAAATACATTCTAGTGAGCGGTCACAATCTAGACACCTGTGCTAGAAGAAAACATACAGCGTCATGCGCTATCGCCCTGGAGCGGAACATTCAAAGTCCGATCCGAATAGTGACAATAGCGCGACGTACCAGAGGTTAGACATGATAAAGGCACCCTTGGGAATGAAGTAGCCTCTATACACATCGTCCTTCGTGGCAGTATGAGGAATAGCTACATAGCAAGACTCAGTCTTGCGTTGTTAGCGCTGAATTGAAGTGGAGACCCTACCGATAGGCGCAGCCACGTAATACCGCAGGACTTCGCGTAGCAGGGCAGTCACATAGGGAAGGGAGTTCATGTCGCCAAAGTCGGGAAGCCGACCCGGGCCTAGGACCGCGTCAATTTCCGCCTGTGCTTTCGCCTGCGCCTCTGGAAACTGCGCCATCGCAAGTAGGAAAAATCCCACAGAACCCAAGGTCTAGCATTTCTCGTAGTCAATGAATTATGATGATAGGGCAAGACGGGAAACAACGAACTGTGTCGACACCGGCTGTGCAGATACCTCGTTCAGCACTGTTCTACGAACTTGAGTAATTTATGGATGGACGGACCCATATACATAGAGCCTGCAGCACTCTGAATGTGATACTCGTCCGCAGCTCTGTCTTTGGTTTCTGACGGACTGAGGGCCTCCAAGCAGTACGAGACGAATGATGGCTCGAAGGTGCCAGATGCCTGTATATCGTGAGTAATGTGACAGCGAAAGGAAAGGCGGGCAGGCGGGTGCTAACCATTTGCTTCTTGGTCATGTCCCAAGGCACATTCCACATATCATGCGAGAGCTGGCGCCATTGTCGGGCTTTCCTCTTGAATCCCGCACCAGGAAACCATTCCGGAATATACTTCAACGACTCCACCATATCCTGAGAGCCGTATTAGGCTCCGCCAGTTCTCAAAGAGATTTGACTACTTGCAACAAGATATTTCCCCGGTCGGGCAGCATCCAAGACGGACTTCAACGCCGTATCATTGAGCTGTACTAGCGGATCATCCTTGGGTTGGATTTCCAGGCCATAAGCCGCCGAGAGCACGATCGTCGCCGCCATGTGCTTGATGTGGGCCATGAAGTCGTCCGGGGAGTCCAAGAGTCGATGTAACAATCCATGCGCCGCCTTGACTTGCTTCGGGAAGAATCGCTTCACGGCAGTCTCGTTGAATTCTTGATGGAAGTATCGTCTTTGTTGGCGCCTGTGATCCTGCTGTCAATCATACGGTCCGGCCAGATATTGGGCATCTCTTACCAGTCCTCGTTGTATTGGTGAGAGGTCAAAGCGCGCTCCCAGCCCATGAGTTCATTAGCCATGACAAACGAGGGCCTTGTAGACGCGATGAGATACTGGCAGATTCGTCGGGACGATTCGCTTACCTGCCAGAGTACATGCTTCCCTTTTTGCTGAACAGGTCGATAACAGCCGCTTCGGAGTTGAGCACTACGATGGATGTACCCAACACATCGATGTGTAGGATATCGCTGCCTGCAAAGGTTTAACGATAGCTTCCTCGCATGACGGGCTGACCTACCAAGCTCTTCTGACCATTTCGCAAAAGTTTTCCACTCAAACTGAGTCGGCAGATTGAGCAGGTTCCCGATGATTGGGTAGCGCGGTGGGCCAGGCGGGTATGGGTGACTCTTCTTTTGACGAAGGAAGAGAATCGACGCTAGAGCAACTAGTCCTGCGGCGATCGCGAGAAAGATGTGAAGATTGGAAGGCAGAGACATGGCGAGTGGGATGGTACGAGAAGCACGGCTCGGCCATGATAAAGGGCTTAAAGAAGCTGCTAAAGGAGCTGTGTGTCTGATTTCCCCGTGTTCAGGTTCTTGCCGCTAGGCTGAAGGGATTCATTTTCAGATCTTGTCGCGAACCTTGAAGCGAATGTCACCGATGATAGAGCAATTGAACTTCAGGACTTCTGCCCCTGGTCCTGGTAAGTGCAGAGCCGATACGTATCAGCACTCGGTGGGGTGAGGCAGCAGGTCAATTGAGAGTAGCATAGAGGAACACCGGAGAAGGCTGGGACAAGGTGGGGATGCACTCTCAGGCTAAGCGACCATGTTCTGATGAAAACGCCGACGGCCTGGACCAGGATCGGCGAGGATCGGCATCGATTTGACACATCCATTGATGGCGAACCACCAAACGTCTTCTCCAGCTTCCCCAGCTCCCAGGAGCCTCTAACCTACCTAGATGCATTCTCCTTTGTGCGCAACCCACTTGTATCACATTTCTGGCGACGTTTCGTTGTTTGCCATCAACTGGATGCTCTTGGAGGCTGAACGCTCTCCCCTGTGAGTCTGCGCAGGTCTGCGCACTATATTCTGATGCTGGAGTGGTAAGCCGGCTATCAGAAAACACCGTGGCTCGTCTGGAATCAACGTCCTCGACCCCCGGCAACCGACCAAAATGTCAAATCCTTTTTTGACCTGGTTTGGGGATTTTCTTCCGCACCCCTAAAAAGGAAATTATTACTATAAAAGGAAAGGCGGGAGCGTCGGGAGGCAGCGCGACCCTGGAATCGACCTCGAAAGCCCAGTTTTCTTCCGCACTACCCGGGGCTCCCCTGCCAAAATGGCATCAGACATATTCTCCAAATCTCGAATTTTCTTCCGCACCAGGGATTTGACATTTTGGTCGGTTGCCGGGGGTCCTCGTCCTGTCCTCGTGGACTAATATAATTTCAACAGAGACATTAGCTTCTTACAATAAAACGCGCTCTTCCTTTTTCTCCGTTTTCCCTCCATCGGATTTGCTGGGCTCAGACATATTCCATTCCTCATCCTCACATTGGACGTTGACAGTCAGGCTCTAATGATATAAAGACTATTCGGCAACCATCCAAGTCTTAAACGCCCTGCAGCCATCTTCAGCAATGACCGCTCCTCTACTCGTTCCGGACAATCTTGCGTCTGCGGGCGTTGAATCCCTTTTCTATGGCGTCTTTATCACGTTGACAATCGCATACGCTGCCTTGGCTTGCATGCGCCGCGACGGAAACCGACGCTCCCAACCCATGACAATCGGTTCTGCTGTGCTTTTTCTCAGCGTGACCACTGTGAGCAAGCTATTTGATCTCACTTCGTCTCCAGTCTGGATGATTTTAGCACTGGGCGTCTACCATGATCCGCCTCTTCGAAGCATTCGCTTTCTTCGAGGACGGTCAAGCGCCGACATTGTACTACGCCGACCTAACCAAATGGACTCTAACATTGAAGACATCGTCAGTCTTTGTTGCAGTTCTCTCCGGAGACGCGATGATGGTAAGTCTGAGTCTGGCGTTCACTCAAGTCTACGACTGACTCGTATACTAGATTTACCGACTGTGGGTTGTATGGGGACACAACATTTACGTGTGCGTCTTCCCTCTGATTACCCAGGCTGGTTTATTTGGTAAGCACCGGGTCTTCCCCAGGCCCTGGCCTGTATGCTCATATCGAGGTCAACAGTCTGCGGGATTGGCATGATCTATACCGTCTCGCATCTAAATCCTAATACGGCGAACGGCATCTTCGCATCGGCTGCTGGCAAATGGATCACGAGCGATTTTGTGATTACTTTCGTGTACGTTTTACTATTCTGAGTTGCATATTCATTCAATTAATGATGTCTTGATTTACAGCACAAATATATATTGCACTGGTGCGCATCTACAATGGTGGGGGAAGCCTGCTTCTCATCCTCCGTAGCTCTGATCGCCTTTCGGATATGCACTGTAAACAAACGCTCCAAGGTGGCTGGTATCGTTCGTCTCAGCCGTACAAATCTAACTGTGAGATCCTTTGACTTTGGTCACCTACTGACTACGCTAATGTTTCGTCGTAGTCAGCTCTGGTCATCCTCGTCGAAAGCGCCGCCATCTATACGTGCGCATGGCTCACGATTTCATCACGAAGACATTGCTAACCCGTATTGTTCTAGCACTTGGACCATCGTCTGCTTGATCGTGTATCGATGTGCTTCGAACGCTCTCTTCCCCGTTGCCGATATCCTCCCGTCTGCCGCTGGCATATCGTTCATGCTCATCAATGTTCGCGCGGGCTTGGGGTGGGCACAGACGTCCGTGGGAGCACCACCTTGTTCATCTCTCAATTTCCGGGTGGAAAACACCACGATGTCCACTGCTATGAGGAGTGAAGAAAGGTACAACATGAAACCCTTTGAACTAGAGATCACCGAGAGTGTTGTTCGGGAGTCTGACCATGGAGCTTCGGATCAGAGCAAAGCAGCATTTGATCCTGGTGAAGCTCGCGACTTGTCAAGGTCTTGTGTTTGACGCTGTTCACCACAGTTGTTCTATGTTTAATGTTTATCATTATGAAGTATGAATACACCCTGGTTAAAACATTAACCACGCAAGTTGGCGGACTGAAAGGATTTCTAGTCAGACCTTCGATCTCATCCTATTGAACAGCCTTTGCCGTTCAAGATCAATGTCCTCGACTTTTGGGAAAACTATACATGCTTTGTAGTACCATTGTGAACACGAATCCTTGAACAACAAGTAAAAAAGAATACTAAGTACATTGAATACACCATATGAATACGCGAAAAATGACAGATACAGAGAGGGCATGAGTATACAACAAGAAAACACGACGAGAGGGCCAAAGAAATTTGGCGGACCATTTTACTGCGCTGCTGCTGCCGCCGCCGTTCCGGCTCCTACATCCGGCTGTGAATGTGACGGCGGTGGTGGCTGATGCTGGGAGGGCTGTTGGGGCCAAGTATAGAGAGGGTAATATGGGGGAGGGTAGTGCGGATGCATCGGCTGGTTCAAATGGGGTGGAGGCGGCATATGCGATGCGGCTGGGTGTGCATAGCCCATCGGCGGGTAGGAATAGTACGGATGTGGGGGAGGCGCGTACTGTGGCGGCGGACCTTGGGAAGGAACTACTGGTGTGCCATGAGGAAAGGCATGGATAGGAACCATAGCCTGGGGAGTGGGAGAAGTCGCCGACACTTCAGGCGAGGCCTTCTTTCGTCGTTTCTCTGGAGGCGAGTCGGGTTCGGAATCGGGAAGTGGGCGTTTGGCATTCACATGCACGGGTTCACTCAACAGACCAGAACCGCGACGTTCTTTCGCCAGCTTGACGCCACCACCGCTTATGGCTCCGCCTTTGTTGATGATTTCCTCCTCATCAGCGTCCCCCCGGTATCGCGGCACACCGTCAGTTCCGACCTCCACCTTGGGCGGAACACGGAAGTGGGTCTTGTCAAGGTACTCTGGGCTGATATCAAGTGAGGCTAGTTCGGGGAGCGTCGAAGGCGAGCGAAGACGACCGTTGGTCACGTCCGAGGGTTTGTAGTAGGATATGAGATGTTGAGGAACACCATTAATGGTTAACGAGAATGTTTTCTTCATGAGACCATCTGGTTTGAATTGGAATGGGGGTCCATGAGTGGAAGAATTGTGCGACGAATGATGCGTATGGGCCGACAAGGATCCGACGAGTGAACGAGAAGCCTTTGGTTCGTGATCCTGAGGAGACTCTACCACAAATTCCTCCTCGACTGGGGATTCCTCTTTATCTTTGTCCTTGCGCTTGCGACCACCCCGCCCGCCGGTCTCGCGGTAGAGAAGGAAATTGCCAAGAATTCGACTAGGCGACCAAAAGTAGCCATCCGTCCAGCGTTTAATACCGCTTTCTTCCTCATCAAAGACAAAGACACTTCCACTGCATATCATCTTGCGCTCAGCGTCGACAAGGCGCCGGGTGACGCGCGGAATCAGGCCACGTCGGGCGGCCTCGAGAATGAGCAAGGCATCACCGGTAGTGGATATCCAACCTGACCAAGGGGGGTCTGGATGGGACATGGAGGTGCAATGAGATGAGGACGTTGGTTGATGCAGATGTCTGGGGAGGCATAAACTTTTGCTAATCATGTCCAACTGGCTCCAACACACCTATTCCTTTGCTTGGACCTTTTCCTGCGTTGGCAAAGACGACGGCGGCGGCGGTAAGAGTAGGAAATAAGTCTATCGCAGCCTTGAGCAGGCCGTCTATCAGGTGCGCATCTGTCCTGCTCACCGTCACACGCTCAACACCGATCTCAATGACTGGTCGTTGGCAAACGGCAGATCGGGCAATATGTCGTGTATTTTCCTTTGGCACAGGCGATCAATAGGCTTGCGCGCACGCACAGCACGCCCGCCACACCGACCTACATGGCGGTCGTGGTTCAGGTTTTAAGGTTTTTCATGTAAATATGGCAGTTTCGCACCTTGAAATATTAAGTTTGGCTGCAGACGTGGCGGGAGGAACTCTTGGCTTGGCCGTGCGGCTTGGCCTGCGGACCTTTGGAGTTTGAAGCGGAGTTTCAATGGGGCATGCCGAGGACACCCTCACAGCTCCAGTTCAAGTCGATACATGATAGTCTTCCCAGTGAAAAGAGGGTCGACGCTGATCGAAGTTGATCAAGGTATGTCGACTCGATCGACGCAGCTCGAGTCGACGCATGTTTAGATTCTCTCAGCCTCGATCGGCGTCTCAAATATCGCCAATATTACTGTTCTCTCTTCTGCTGGTCACTATGAAGGAATCTGCATCTACTCTATTCATGCTCAAACCTGAACAATAATTATAGACCTCATGTTCAACTTAGCTCTGATGCCATGTCTCATGCCCAGTAAGAATAAGCGCGGAGCTCTCGGGCGCGTACGGAGTATGGCCGAGTATAGCCTAGTATAGCGGAGTATCACAGACGTTGTCGGAACGGACCAGAACTCATCGTGATTGGAAATTCTTGCACGAAGAAGCTTGTTTATCGATCTGAGAGCGACAACTTCGAGTATAGTAAGTTGCCAACTGTGCTTTTGCATTTCTGACGGTTGGCCCAAGTCGGGGAATTTGAATCTCCGCTTGAATGTGCTTAAGGACGCGTCAAGGACGCGTCACCGTTCTTTCCCTTACGACCGTCAGTGTCCAGATTCCTCCCTACTGTCTGCCTTGTCGTCAAGGCCGCCGCCGCCGCCGCCGCACTCGCCTGCCTTCCTGACTCTTCCACCCTCTTATGTGTACGACTCATAGGACTTGCTACTCTCAGCCGACACGTACAGGTTGCCCGATGGAGCAGCAGGAGCAGGAATCCGTCAATGGGGTAGTAATGGGGCGTTCTGCATAGATCAGGTGCGTGCCACGTAAGAGTGCTACAATACCTACTGACATGTAGTCCCATACAGCTTGTGGTGCCGTACACGTTCGACCCGCCGCCACGTCGCGACTTGCTACATGCATTATCAATGGTGTGTACTGTAGTGTTACGACCCGATGTTCACCGGGTGTTACGCGTTATGAGTGTGAACTAACAAACTTGTAGTTCATTCAGGGTCTCATTACCTTAAAAGGAGCGGCGGCGGCCGCCGCCGCGACGAAAAAATTCCTTTTTGGGCTTGCCGACACACAAATTTTGGCCTGTTACGCGTTATGGGTGACAAATTAGTTCAGTTCACGGCCCGATGTTACGCGTTATGTGAACATCGGGTCGTAACACTACAGTACCCCTTCGCCTCACTGAAGCCCACATATTTGACATCTTTCGCAGTCTTCCCTTGCGACTTCCCTGCTTCAATATCCGTCTCACAGTGATCAACGACCGATGATGGCATGATGCTCCGGCAAAGCATGTAGTGAAGGGCGCGGCGCCGGACAAAGGTGAGGTGGTTCCGGGAGGCACATCGGGAAGCCGTAGGCGTCGGCTATTGTCCATGCATGTGATATTCCATTTCCAGTACAGTTTGTTTCTGTACAATTCAGATATATTCTGTTAAATGATGATCAAGTGTCTGCTATTCTCGGATATAATATGACCAGTGAGGGTTTTCAGACAGGCTCCGCGCTTGTTCTTACTGGGGCATGAGACTGCTGTAGATGCTGATCTTACTATCAATAGCCCTTGAACTTAGTGATTGTATGTCTTCAGACTCTTTGCATGATCTGTTATAAGTTATTAGCAAGTTTATTTAGGAAGAGAGGAAGGGGCTATACCAATGCAGTATGGGTAAGGGCCATAGGCCCCAACATGACTGTCCTAGGAAACACAGACAGCTGGGATACCCACAAAAGTAGAACTGCAACAATCATACAGGGGGCGCACATCAAGGACATAATGAAGGCTGAGGCTGAGACAGAGATTGAGACTGAGAACAATGGGTTTGTGAGACTCCCGTATCAAAAGGAGTGCAACGGCATATCAAGCAAGCCCGTGAATGGCTGCTGTGCTGTTGGCTTCACGAGACGTGTCATACAGGTGCAGATGCAGATGGAGGTGCGGGTGCGGGTGCTCTGGGTTGCTGGGTTGCAGAGGACACGACACAGCATGACGCGTCCTTTCTATAGCAGTGACGGATGCGAGGATGCTGCGTGGCTGCGGAGACGCGACACAGATGGGATGCGAGAACTACGGGCTGCCAGCGTCGCTCGGGTGCGGGTGCAGGTGCAGGTGCAGAAGTGGTGGAGGCAAACATGCGGAATGCAGGGCTACGTAGAGCACGAGAGCAACAGGAAAGAGTTATGGTGCATGGGGGATGAATCTACGCATTTTATTAGGAAATGCACACCATAAAACAAAGGCACGCGCCTATGATTCAAAACCGCATCGATATATGTCGCCATTCCGCGTTCCTTGGTACCCTTGTTGATGAGATGCGAGAGTTCTTCCTTGGTGCCGTACTTGATACGCTGGCCGCCTTTTTGGTCAAACTCGCCTAGATCATACAGATCGTAGATATCGTATCCGACAGAATCCTGGCCAGCCGCCTTTGTAGGAGCTGCAACATTGTCAGAACAGGCTGGGCGATGTGTTAAGGGATACGTACGCGGCAACCACATCGCGGTTATACCATAACGACGCGAGTTCGTTGGTTTTCGGCGGCGTTGGCGTCGGCAGACATGGTGAACAAGATGAAAGGAAAGGGAGTTTAAGTCGATACATGAGGGCGTTGCTCTTCAACAGCCAGATTTAGGGGCGGACGAACGCGTCAGAGGCGCGTCATCCATCAACAACGCGTCAACTCTCCTTTAGAGGTCGATTACTCTTCTGCTCTCTGATGGTGGCTATTGGAGAGGGGCCGGCGGACGGTCGCGCACGGAATCGCGTCGTGGTGGAAAAGCAAGAATGGAATGTGATCGACTACAATAGAGAATCTTCGCTACGGATGGTGCAGCCAAACAAGGCCAAACACCGCGTCTGCCTTGGACGTCGTCTTGCCGGTGACCCCACTGCACTATGAAGGATCTGCGTCGACTCAAACATGAACTGATGCCGCGCATCGTGCTGCTGTGGATGCCGGTCTTACTATCGATGGCCTTCGACTTGGTGATCGCGTGGACCTAGCCGACCTAGCCGACCTCGACTACTTTGGCTTACTCGTCTCTATACCCATAACTGCTTGAAAGACGAACATCTACTTTAACTCCTAACCCAAGATGCGCACTCGCGAAACAATTCTCCCCCGACAACTCTACTTGAGGCAGTATCGTACTCTACGAATTCCTTTCGCTCCTCCGCCAAGCACAAACACTCGGCGGCCCGGCCCTGCGGACGCGTACTCAGAGTATTGTTCAACATGGCTCGCTCACACACCGCTCATCGATCTTTCGCACCGATGTAAACTGGAAACCGTGACGAGGCCCATTTCGTGCTTGTCCTTTTATCTGATTTGAGGACTCAAGAGTTCCGTCATTTATTTGTGTTGCCGAACGCAATAGGCTCGCGCCTCGTTCACCTGCAGCTCGAAGGATTTACCTGGAAAGGATGACAACATGCCGCTTGAGGTTAGTCCTCTTTCCATTGGTAGATAAGGGTGCCTATTAGCTGTAGTAGAGCCGAATCGGTTCACACACAAGGACCTTACGAACGTGCAGCTGCGCAATAGGCTTCGTGACGACACTAAGAAAATGGATCATGAATTTATAGCGCTTGTACTGTGCATAGATCGCTTTAAACCGACGAGATCGGCGGACATACGACGCCTGGACGGACACTCTTGTCTGACCTGTACGAAATGACAACGCTTCACATCGTGTTCGACATTGGGTCTGCGGGTCACCCAGTCAGAAGCTCAAGTGTATAGATGAAGGAAACTCAGGGACAGCGACGTGCTGTGGCTACACGTGTATCACACGCGTTGCGAGAGCGATATTAGTGAACACCTGAGGCGATGGTCTGACCGACGTTTCGAGTTTACTCTACAACATCGTCCTGCTGCTGTTCGAGACTGAGGACTAATTGAATACACGTCCTTCTAGCGCGCTCCACGGTGTACTAAAGCAAATCTAACTCTATTTCTTCCTATCGCGTTTACTGCGCGAACACGCGTCTGTCATTCCTCCAGAGAGCTATTTGAATAAAGAACAAGCGATAACCTTAGATTAAGGGGATTGCCGCCACTCAGCCTCCACATTAAGTATGCCACGTGCAGTAGAATGCTATGTAGGGACCAGGGGCTCGATCAAGATTTTTCCAAACTTGATGTCTTCCCCCAAGCCATTCAGCAATGCAATCAGATTTCACGGTATGCGCGCTCCACTTCGTCATGAACCATCTGAATTGACTGTTGTGCTAAAGGATATATTCGATGAGGCCCGTCTGCATGACTACACCGATGAGCAACTACTGCTTTTCATCGGAAATTCACCATGCTTCGCAATAGATGAAAACTTCTCCTCTCAGACGCGCATTCTTTCCCACTCTTTCGTGGCCAAACACAGCTACCGCTACCGAAATCGGTATCCTGCAGACGAAATAGAAGGCATGAAACTTGCGACTCGCCTTGGAGTGCGAGTCCCGAAGCTACATCGCGTCGTTCCTGCCGAAAACGACCAGGGATCGTATCTAATTATGACACGTATTCATGGGCGCGTCCTCGCCGACATCTGGATGTCTCTCAGCTGGTGGCGTAGCATTTGCCTCGCGTTACAGCTTTCGCGTTTCGTGAAGCTCATGCGTAGCGTCACCTCCCTCACCGGCGGCAGTCTTTCCACTGGGGCCGCTCTGTGCACTGCTTTCGACGAAGACAAGTCTGGTCCAGTCCTCCGCGCTTCTCCCACTGCATTTGCAGAGTATATCAATTGGTGGGTTCTATTCTCGCGGCATCCAAGATTTATAGCACGTCCGGAGTTTGCCATTCGCGCGGAAAAACACCACGTCTTCTGTCATATGGATCTCAGCCCCATAATATGATCATGGATGACGCCCACTTGCTCTGGCTTATCGATTGGCAGGACTCTGGGTTCTACCCCTCGTACATGGAACATGATGGAATGCGGTTGAATATGTCTTTGGAAAACTCGTGGTGGGGTGACCTCGCGTTTTGGCGGTGGCGGCTCTTTCGATGGCTTGTGACTGGCAGCCATCCGAAGGAGGAGAACGCCGTAAGTATGGTCCGGAACCGGTCCATGACATTCCCGCATGCGCGCAGAGGGCTTCCTAGTGGCCGAGACAGGTATGGCTGTCATCTTCATTGAATGAAGGCATTTCGTGATTTACATGCAACAGTCTTCGCCAGCTATACCCGCGTACTGGGCACAGGGCGAACGGAGTACGCCGATTGAACACATTCAACAAGTTGCCGTTATGCATGCTCCCCTCTCGACGTCTGTCAATCTCCCGGGCTAAAAGAACCGACGGCCATTACATGTGGGAACGCTCTTCATCCTGGTAAGGGGTCGCATTTTCGCAGGCTCCAGCTTCTCACCGTATATTTCTCAGACCTTTTCTAGTTCAATATATGTGGTTTTGGTCGAACGGACCCTTTCATAACCTTGTTCCACTCTTGTACACACAATCTCATCTGTTCTGGTCCTGTGCCGGGCTCCACTCATTCCGCGGTGCTATTTCCTGCCCTGGTATCTGCTATCCCGATAATCTATTGCCACCGCCAATGTTGCTCTGATCTATCATCTCTGAGATCATTTGTTATGCGTTTCGTTTTGTCCCTTCCGGCAGAGCGTATATATATTACACGTCCCATCTTTTCCGGTCTCCTCAAACCTCAACGATCCCCAGATGGCGGCTCCACTTGATGTTGCGGAGTACATCGACAGATACCCGTGCGACGAAGATTGTCATTGGGAGGCCGAACATTTCTCGTTCAAAACGCTTCCTGCCATTGTCGAGAGGGTACATTTCTGTGCCGCGAACAACGAACAGAACGAGGTGATGGTGAAGGGGGCGGAGCCGGTGAACCACTGGATGATCTTTCTCCAGACGGGAGCCAAGACTTCTGTGCGAGTGAGCATCAGCTCTGGGGAGAGGCCGGCGTCCGCCAATCCTGGGCTCATCGGGCTCGCGTCCAGGACGTACATCGTCTCACACTACTCCCCGCGTGTCGTGTCGTCGAACATCATCGTGCCGGGATCACTGTCGAGCGGGTCTTTCGGATGTTGATCGAGAATGGGCGCGATCGCTACAAGTTCACCGATCAGCATGTTGGGTGCAGGTATTGGTGTTATTGTGTGGCAGCCGACTTTGAGCGCCAAGGGTGGGTTAGTAGGGGGCTTGCGGAGAGGGTGTATCAGGAGGCGTCGTGGTACTACCCGGACATCAAGAATACCAGGGATAACTTCAGAGTGCATTCCCCGATTGTGGCGGCCACGTTTTTCTGGTATGTTCCTCGTCGCGTCGAGACCGATTTGCAAACTAATGCATGATGACAGACTCGACATGTTTGTTACGCTTCTTCCTTATCACGCTCTCGCTACTGTATTATGCATGTTCCTTGCGCTGTGTTACATAACAGTAAGTACTCCACAGTGTACCCTTAATTACCCATCAGATACCCCGATACCCGACTGTATACACTTTCCTTTATAGCACGGCACCTTCAAAAGCTCGAACGTGGTTTAGCAATGCGTAAACACGCGACACGGTAAAATCTGTTGAAGCGTCAGTCAAACTCATATTCCTCCGTGACAGAAAAAGCCTGAGTGCGCCACCAACGACCTAGGCCAACATCGATGGCCCGTCGGCGGAGAAGGACGACATATACACGTACTAATGGCATCATACTGGTGACCTTCGTATTGAGATGGTTACAAATTGAAGCGGCGGATTTGACCTACGATGGGAAAGGGGGATCTATTTTGTTCCAAAGAACTGACAGACAGTATGAGCCACTAAGATTTCTCCGCCTAGTGGACGCAAGTCAGCTTCGAATGGAACACAATGCCGCTTGTAGACTAGTGATAGTTTGATTGGCAACTAACACGGTGAGAGATCTGTGGTGCGCGCGCGAGGCTCGTCTTATTGGACATGTCAAGTTACAGCGTCTCCAGATTTGCCTAGTCAAACTAAGTTCTTTACCATTTGCCCTGGGACTGGGGAAAAGCGCGTACTACTACCAAGACAGGGAAAATGAAAGCACAGCGCAAGAATAGTTTCCGCTAGTCTTTTTCTGTTCTTGAGCCCAGAGCGGGGAACCTGGGGGAACTGGACATGAACGCGAAGGCGGGCAAACATAGGGGCATCTTTCCTTTTTCGGCTTTGATTTCTTTTTGCTTCTCTCCATCGAGTCGACATGTCGTTGAGCTCTTTGCTGCTTGCGTCTGCGTCCAAGAAGGATGCTGAACTCGATGCGCTCTTTTCCAATGTTAGTTCTGCTATGTTCCCGTTCGATAGTGCTTATAATCGCGTCTAGGCTCCTCCAGTTGCAGGACCGTCCACGATGACACAGAAGAAGCGGAAAAACGAAGCGGTAGAACTTTGGCCAGAGAAAAAGAAAAAGATAAAGGGCGAGGCCAAGAAGGAGAAAGTGGAAAAGCAGAAAAAGGTGGCCAAGCACAAGGATGTTTCGGACGAAGAGTCAGATGGCCCAGAGGAAGCATACGAACACGCCAAAGTGAAGCCTGTTAGTCAAGAGGAAGAAAACGATTCAGACGGCGACCCGTCGACGCTGGTTCACGAATCTACCGGGAAATCTCCAAGCGACAAGAAAAAGAAAGGCAAGTTTGTGCCTCCAGACGAGACTTCAGAGCAAAGGAACCAGAGGACGATCTTTGTGGGCAATCTTCCGATAGAGGTCGCTGAAAAGAAGGTGTGTCTTCAATATTGCTTGTTATTTTGATTCTAAGAAAATACAAGGCTGGATTGAAACAACTCAAACGACACATCCTCTCCTTTGTTCCGGACGCGACTATCGAGTCTGTCCGATTCCGTTCCATTGCATTCCAGACTCCCACATCCAAGCTCCCCGATGAAGACGATGAAAAGGTCAAGTCGAAGCCCGACAAGAAGAAGGCCAAGGAAAAGATACGCGCTCATGACCGTGAACGCACGTCTGCATGGAAGGACGACGAGGGAGACAAGGGCGATGAGAAAAAATTTCTCACTCCAGGCCAGAAGAAGCGCATCGCGTTTATCAATCACGATTTTCACTCGTCCGCGTCCAGCGTCAACGCGTATGTCGTCTTTGCCCATCTCGCAGACGCTCCAGACGCGAGTCCATACGAGGCCGCCCAACTTGCGGCAGAAAAGTGCAACGGCACAACGTTTATGGAGCGCTTCATTAGAGTCGATGTTGTCGGAAAGCCTGACGCGGTCGGAGATCCGAAGCTGTCGGTGTTTGTCGGTAATTTGGACTTTGCGAGCAAAGAGGAGGATTTGAGGGTCTTTTTCGAGGGAGTGATGAGTGCTGAACGAGGGCCGCCCCCGGAAGGCAGTACATGGGTGACGAGGGTGCGCATTGTGCGTGACCGGGAGACGCAGCTGGGTAAGGGCTTTGCGTATGTGCAGTTTTCGGTAAGTTTTTGCTTTTTTCGCTACTCGACACTCTATTGAACTGTGCGGTTTTAGGACAAACAATGTGTGGACGAGCTCATAGCGCTTGAAGAGGGCAAAGTCAGGTTTGCGAAACGAAAACTCAGAGTGCAGCGTTGCAAGAATTTGACCGGGAAGGCTACGGCTTCCACCACTGCTACTACGGCCCCGGCACCTACAGCGAAAGCCCCGGTCACTGTACGCGCCGGTGATCCTACTCTCGGCGACCGCTTAGCACACCTCGACAAGGATGCGCGGAAGAAAGTCAAGTCGACAGATGCGGACAGGGTGGCGCGGCGGCTGGAGAAGAAAAAGGCGCGGAATGCATTAGCGAAGGATGGAGTGAAGATGCGCGACAGGGTGCGCAAGAAGACGACCGGTTTTTCCAAGGCAAAGCCGGCTGCTTCGAAGCCTGTGAAACGCGTGAGGAGTGAACAGAGTCTGTCTAAACGAAATATGAAGAAGTAGATACTGTATTGTTTTGATATGGGGAATGTTTAGAGATGTAGTCGATGATGTTTGAAATGTAAGCACGATAGCGAGGGGGTGGTGTGACGCCAAAGTGCGCGAAACGTCCTCAGGCCTCAGAGGGCATCCATCGTCCTCGATCGTGTTGCCATGTCCGAAAATACAGTGTTTGCATTACGGCGCGTCCGTTACATTTGAAAGTCGCGAGACAAAACTCACAGTAGGTCTGACCAATGGTGTAGAATTCGGCATGATACAGACGGAACTTGGCAAAAGAATACATGAAGGATAACTTGCAGGTTGTACTGAGGAAACAGAAACACGATGAGGAAAAATAATTCTATGACTTCGCCTCTGCACAACCCAGTGGGATCAGAAAATGCCATAAACCACCATCAGGAAACACTTACCATAGTCCAAGTGCATATGATATATAGAGTCATAAAAGCCGGTAACGTTGGAGTCGACTTCCAGCGGCAACGACACTGAGTCCTGTCCTGAGCGCGGTGTGACATAAACATATGTCACTCTGCTGATTCCGCGCGCCTCGAGCCAAGCCTTTCCAGAGGGCGATGCACCATGTCCCTTGGAAATACTTGCTTGAAAAGTAACAGCATGACCAATTTTGTCAACATAGAAGGAATCAAAAGTGGAAAAGGTTCGCTGGGTAGGGTGATGGTATACTCCCAAGAGGAGGGGGACATGAACGGACCACTCATCAAAGCTGAACTCCGGTACCGTCACTGGACTGCTCGCCAAGTGATGATCCTCGATGCTGATCACCTTATTGGCAACAAGAATTTTTTCAGTTTCTTCCACAGTCTTCCAACCTCGATTAGCCTGATTTGGCCTTGGGATTCTATCCTCATCCGCAACCATCCGTCGTAGAGCCCAGGACCCACCACTGGTGAGATGCTGGTGATAAAACCCGTCAAACATATGAGCCGCCACAGCCCTGCAACCAGGACTCGAGGAACCCAGATTAAACAGAAACCATGCTTTCTGGGCTTCTTTGTAGTTGCTATTGATTCGACTCAAAAGTCTCTTCAGAAGTGGTGGGCTGGGTGAATCCAGGGTCCAAACTGTTCGCTTTCGATCGTCGACAGGGAAGTAGGACAGGAGGAGATGACTTGTCGACTCCGGGACAAACAAAGATGGGTCACGGCGGAAAGAATGCCGTATGGAATCGGTTTCCAGACGGTCGAATGCGGCCGAAAGAGATTCCTCGAACTCCTCCATACGCGGCGCATAGAAGTAGGCGTCTCGGGCGGAGCCCCCATACAGGTTATAGAACTGAACCAATTGGGTTTCGTGGCAAGTACGGGCGCGTCCTCGCTGGCATTGACGTCTGTAAGATCCATCAACAACAATGCCTAGCAGTAGTCCAATGGAACGAACCCAGCAATGAGCTCCCCAATATCCCAGGGCTTCATGATGAAGTAGTAAGTCCGCACAACTTTCTTCTTCCATTGCATCCTCCCCATTCTGGGGGATGCGGCCTGAATGATGAAACGATCCCCACTCACCAAGGATTGCGGAACCGTTACGAGTCCTGCGTGGGAATCAACGAGGCACCATGTATCGATGGGGAGCAATTGCTGCAATTCAAGATTGTCGATGTTGTTCAAGTCTACGCGATAGGCTTTGCTGGCCTTCCACAATATCGAGGACGAGGGCGACCCCGCGACATATAGCGTAGGCAGACCTGCCATAGCCCTGAGGTTGAAAACTGCCCATAAAAAGCAAGATTTGCCTGTTTCAGAGCGCTCAGCCCAAGATTCATGAAAGTGATGAGGACCGACTCGCCTATTCCGGGAAGACCTGTAAGCACCAGTCCGCCCTCGCATGTGACGCCCGTTTTCCCAGCGAAGGGATTCGGATATACTGTGGTGTCGGACAAAGGCGATGCATGGACCACACCGAGGTCGCCGGGTGCAGGCGTCTGCTCCAGCCAAGAGGGAGATGTAGAGAGATCGACGTCCGACTCTTCTTGCTTTCTTGTTCTGATATGGGACCGTTGATTCTTGAACGATGATTACGAAACTGGAAGAGGAAAAGGACTCACTTCCCCAAGCCTGTGAGCGCCATTTGGTGTTCCATCCACTGCAGAAGTCCGAGCAGAATTTCATGATATTCCTGCCTGATCATAATTGTTGTCGAGGCAGGCCCAACGTCAGGTAGAAACCAGATCCTGGAGGGTACGTCGACGTCTGCGCGAGGCTCGCCGCGCTCGACAAGAGCCTGTTGCGGTTCTACGGGCTCGTCATAGTCTGGATTGTCCCAAATGTACACTGGTGGCATGTTACATATATGCATTGGAGGAGGTGGCAGCAGTTCTAGATGTTTTGAAAGTGTCTCATCCTGCCGCTGCAGGAAGATCGAGGGAAAGGTAACTAGGGTTTGTATTCTGTCCTGGAAGAGATATGCCTGAATACGAGAGGATTAGCCACGATAAGTTGTAAACCAAGGCGAAAAAGCACTACAAGTTGAATTAGCCCAGATTCGGTGACCCGCAGACTTACTATCAGCGGCGTGAGGAGTGAACAGAGTCTGCCTAAACGAGATATGGCGATTTTGTCGTGTAAACAGCTCGATGCACGTGCCGATCGTCCTTGCACCTTGACCACAACCACCTCAATTGCTGAAAATGGTTATCCACGCGACAGTGAACTGCGATATGGGAGAGGTTGGTTGTGAACGCGTAGCTGTACCTAATTGACCTCCTATCACCAGGGATACAGTTTATATGCGATGGTAAAACTCTCGATATTGGCATGCGAGCCCAGTCTCTTGACACCCACACAGGGCGACGACGAAGCACTCATGAAGACCATTCACCTCGCGAATATCGCCTGCGGATTTCATGCATCGTCTGTACAACGATTTCTTCTCCAAGTTCTCTTACTCATGCGGTTCTACGCAGAGACTTCGCCATAATGGACAAGACGGTCAAACTTGCTAAAGAAAACGGAGTCCTTATCGGTGCGCACCCGTCTCTTCCTGACAGGCAAGGATTTGGGAGGAGGGAGATGGCTATGGAACCGGTAAGCTCGACGCAAGTGTCACAATCTTTCCTTGACATTTCCCAGGATGAATTGGCGTCTTGCTTCGTCTATCAGGTCGGAGCCCTCTCGGGATTCACTCGTCTTCACGGGCTTGAACTCAATCATGTATGACATGGCCATTGCCTTCGCGGATTGCGCTCACGGTAAACCAAGTTGAAACCCCACGGCGCAGTCTATGGACAGACGGCCAGGTCGCTCGAACTGGCTAGAGCCGCCGTAGGTGTAGCAAAGGCATTCAATGTTTCTTTCATGGGGCTTGCAAACACCTGTCATCAAATCGCTGCCAACGAGCTCCAAGTTCCGTTCATAGCAGGTGGGTCCTCCATGCCATTTAGATGCTTACAATTCATCGCAGTGTCTTTAGAATGGTTCGCCGACTTGGACTACACCGCGGAAGGGAAACTCATTATCACCAAGTACGCGTTGTCTTCTATGCGACAAGCGAGAGACTGAGAGGTTACAGGAAACACACTCCCATCGCTTTAGAGGAAGTGAAAGCTCGGGTATGTTTGCAGTTTCGCGGCATATGTCGTTTAAATCTGCAATCAGGTCACCAGGATGCTCCAAGACGGACTTGTTACCACCGAAGGAGGAACGTACCTCCCAATTGGGAACGTCAAGGAAGTGTCCATCTGTGTCCATTCCGATACTCCGGTAAGTGGCGCGTGCTCTGAGTAGACCATGTACCCAAGACCTCCATTTCATTACTAGGGTGCAGTCGATATCGCGGAAGCCGTGAAGCACCTGGTTGACCAGAATAACGCGTGACGCGCGGTGTGAATTGATGTGGCGGCATCTGACCTTTGTTGTACTCTTATCTGTGTAGCCGAGAGGGCTAAGAATGTCCCGTTACCAAAGGACGAAGACGCTTTGAGGCATATCCGCTGTGAGACCTAAAGCCTTATCTCTTGTTGAAATTGCATCCCCACGGGGTCAACTGACTGATTGTTTCTCGCTCCAGGTTTCCTCCATTCCATCGTCTCTCCTTCTACTAAGTATGGACGCAGAGTTCAAGGGCACGCAGAAGGTCCTTGTCGCCAACCGGGGCGAGATTGCTGTTCGGATTTTCAAGAGCACGAAGAAGCTCGGCCTTCGCTCGGTAGCGATATACACGCAGGCAGACGCGACTGCCCCGCACGTCATACTTGCAGACGAGGCTGTAGCACTCTTGCCTTATATCAACGGGACCGGGTCCAACGATGCAAACGCGTATCTTAACATCGAAGCTATTGTCACCATCTGTCAAGAACATGGAGTGACGCTCGTACATCCAGGATATGGGTTTCTCTCAGAGAACGCGGCGTTTGTGAGGCGTTTGGCAGAGAAGAACATCACACTCATTGGGCCGGGTGCCCAGACGATCGAGGATATGGGGTTGAAACACAGAGCGCGAATGTGTGCTGTGGAGGCCGGTGTTCCTGTGGTCCCTGGCTCAGACGGGCTGCTCACGAGTGTGGAAGATGCAGAACAGATAGCGGAGTCGCTCGAATACCCGGTTATGTTGAAGGCTACGGCAGGTGGCGGGGGTGTTGGTCTTTCCATCTGCCGTGATGTTGATGATCTGCGAAAGAATATGGAAACGACGCAACAACGCGCCAAGGTACCATATCACTTTACTTCCTGGTGTGTTCATAATGGTTTATTGATATTATCAGACACTGTTTCAAGACGGTGGTGTTTTCCTGGAGAAATACATCCATGCTTCGCGCCACATTGAAGTACAGGTACGGATTCGCCCCCTGCTGTTCCGGACTTTGTACTAACAAAAATCAGATATTTGGAGACGGATCTGGCCATGTCATCCATATGGGAGAACGCGAGTGTAGTGTTCAACGCCGGCATCAGAAGCTTATTGAAGAGGCTCCCAGTCCATATCTTGTAAGTCGTCCGGGTGCGTTGTTTTTTGTATACATCAACACAAGCTCATCCTGCGAAGACCTTCGATCCAGGATGTGCGCATCTGCGGTCAATCTTGGTCGGGCTATCAAGTACAAATCTGCAGGTGAGTTCTTGAGGATTAACCGACGTCTGGCATTTCTTGAACTGCTATAGGCACCGTTGAGTTTCTAGTCGATGATGATACAGGAGCCTATTACTTCCTGGAGATGAACACACGCCTTCAGGTTGAGCATGGGGTGACAGAGATGCTCTATTCGGTTGACCTCGTCTCTTTGATGCTCCTGCAAGGACTGCATGAGCGCTTTTCGGGCGGTCAGACGGGAGTATCAGCGGAGCTCCTTGATCAGCATCTCTTCGAAAGACTCCCCGGCCATCATGTTATGGAGCTTCGCGTCTACGCGGAAAGTCCTTCTCAGGATTTCATGCCATGCCCTGGCATTCTTCAACGCGTTAGCTTTCCCGAGGCAGATGACACTCTCAGGATAGACACCTGGGTATGTTGATTTCTAGCATTTCATATCGTGCTGATGTAGCATTCAGGTCTCGACGGGTACTACCATCACTTCCTCATACGACCCACTGTTGGCGAAACTCGTTTACAAGGACACGTCGAGAGCTGGTGTTATTCGAGGCTTGGTTGATTGCATTCGGAACGACGTTGTCATCCAGGGGCCCCCAAACAACATCCCTTTCCTGAACCAGATTTTGAATGACAAGTCGTTTCAAGAAGGACGAGTAACATCTGATTGGATTGACCGCGGTAATGTACAATACATTCCAAGGTAAATATTTCATCCTTTCGTAGGAGTCTTATTCACGATATTCTCCTAGCTCACTAACTGTTATATCGCCCGGTATTGAGACGACAGTTCAAGCGCTCCCCGTCCGAGACACAGGTCTTGGTATTCCTCCGAGCGGTCCCATGGACACCTCTGCATTCCAAATCGGCAACCTCCTAGTTGGAAGTACTCGAACGTGTGAAGGATTGAGCTTGTTATGCCTCCCGGTGTCGAACTGTCCAGTCCTCTTGCATTTGTGGCGCAATTTCATGTGCAATCAACGGTGGCTGTTACGGGTTCTGGACGTGTGTTTGTCGATGAGGAGGAGAAATTAATGTGGAGTCGTCTTTCTGTTCGCGCGGGTGCTAAACTACGCATAATAAGTCACACATCGGGCGGTTTGAGGTGTTACCTTGCCGTTTACGGGGGTTTCCCTGATATACCTAAGTATCTTGGTTCTAAATCCACGTCCATGGGCATGGGAGGTATCAGGTAGGCTGAGCCCTCACACTCAAAGCTTTATTCTACTACTACTAACTGTTGATTAGGGAAGACCGCTTCGCGCTGGCGACGTGTTGGCTATATGCCCATCTGTGGCAACTGAGGAGTTGTCTTTGCCAGCGTCATTGGTACCGAAATATCCTACGCATTGGACGCTATACGCGTTGCGGGACCTCACGATGACGCAGAGTTTGTTACTGAGCAAGGGCTCGAAACTTTTATGCCGATCATTGGAAAGTTAGCTCGGCAAGCAACAGGATGGGTATTCGTTTGGAGGTCGATCGCTCAGATTCTAGTGGCGGTGTGTTGCAGTGGGCGCGCCAAAGCGGAGGCGAGGGAGGATCTCATCCCTCCAACATTTTGGACAATGGGTATGCAAGAGGATGTGTCAATCTCAATGGCGATACTCCGGTCATCCTGACAGTGGAAGGCCCGAGTATGGGCGGATATCTCTGTATTTCTACCGTGGCGAGCTCAGACCAGTGCGCCTTGTTTGCCGAACCATTAACAAAACAGTCTCCTGACTAGTGTTGGATAATAGGTGGAAGTTTGGTCAACTACGACCCGGGAACACCGTAGAGATGCACCGCATTACCTATCAGCATGCGATGAGTCTGCGATATCACTATGAACGCTGGCTCGATGCCGTGGAAAGCCTGGTATCTGGCGCGACACCGAGATTCTTTGACCCGCGTGTCGTCTTCCCCGAGATGACGGCACGGCTTGATCCAAAACTACATGTCTCAGCTCCTACAGCGCACAAACCGAGAGTAGTTTTTCGCCAGGTAGGGTTACGAGCTTCCTTGTTCAAGCTTTTTAACCGCTTTCTCTAGGCTGGTGATTCAGCGATTCTTGTTGAATACGGAGATATGACGCTAGATCTGACTATACGCGCTAGAATACATGCTTTAGAGGCGGGGCTTCGAAGCCAGGCTATCCGTGGTATCAAAGAGATCGCGCCTTGTATACGATCAACGATGGTGAGGAGTACATCGAGTATCAGTCACACATTCAAATGCATTTTGTTGCAGATCCATTTTGACAATACACAAGTCTCACAGGCAGACGTTTTATCGGCACTTCTGCAAGCCGAGAGATCTTTGCCTGACAAGCTAGAAGACATAGAGTTCCGTGGACGTAAGATCATGTTTCCCATCGTCTTGGATGATAGATGGACGAAGGAGACACTTCGACGTTACATGCAATCTGCGCGCTCGGAAGCCGCGTATTTGCCTAGTAATGTCGACTATCTGGCAGCGAATAATGGCATTGAAGGCGGCTCGGAGGAGACGCTGAAGCTCCTTGTGTCTTCCCCTTGGGTAAGCCCGTCAGACCGCCTGGTTTTGAATCGTGTTATTGAACGAAAGTGTACTAGCTGGTCTTGGGCGTTGGGTTCTACCTAGCGTGTCCATTCCTCATTCCTGTTCGTCTTTTTTCTCAGCTTCGTATTTCAGGCTCTTCTCACATCGACATAGATAGATCCCGAGCCCGGTTGGTGGCACAGAAGATGAATCCTTCCAGGACGTATACTCCGCGTGTTAGTTGACTGAGTCGTCAATGACTGCAGCTGACAAAATACCTTCTAGGGTGCCGTCGGCATTGCAGGATTGGTGGCAGCAATCTATCCTGTCGAATCCCCCGGCGGATATCAACTATTTGGTCGAACGCTGCCTACATGGGATGCGTGGGGAAAAGGTCCTGATTTCGATGCTCATAAGCCATGGCTGTTGGAAGCTTTTGATCAAGTATGCCTCGGCATTCGAGAGTTCCTTATATCCTGATCGAAAGTACTAGGTCGTCTTTGAACCTATATCAGAAACTCGATATGAAGAGGTAGGTAGATCCGGAGTCTTGTTCCTTGGCAGAGACATTTACTCATCTTTGATAGCTCGAACAAGCCTTCGACAGCGGGCGCTATGAATTCAAGGTAGTCACATTCACCCTACAACTTTGTCATATTAAACGGAGCTGTTTAGATCGAACCAACTGTCTTCTCCATGAAGCATTACCTCGACTTCATCTCTAGTGTGGAGAAGGACGTCTCTGGATTCAAGACACGGCAGAAGGCCGCCGTCATCAGAGAGGAAGCAAGGTGACTACTAGTCTTGCTTGTCTTCTGTCGTAAATTGATGATCGTGAAGAGAAGCTGAACTACTCAAGCTCTGGCGAATACGAAAACCAGCTCCAAGGACTCGGCACAAGGTGAGAATCATTCGTTCAGCTCATTCATTCCATGACCTCGTCTTTCAGAGTCCCGGGAGACTTCGTATTCAGTATCCGCGATACTAGCAGGCTCCGTGTCGAAGCTCAATGTAGCTATTGGGGACATCATCGAACACTCAGACCAACCTATAGTGGTGTTGGAGGCTATGAAGACCGAGATTGCTATTGCCGCTCGCGAATCGAATGTTGGCAGAAGAGTTTCCGGGTTCGGACACAATGTAAGTGTGGGCCAGGAGGTACAGGCTGGCGATAGGCTCGTGTACTTGGAAGAGGTCTAGAAATACAAAAAGCAGTAACGATATATACGCCCAACCGCGTCGTCTCCGTAGACGACGAAAATCAGCCGGCGCCAAGCCAAACTGATGCCGGCACGTAACTAAGTGATCTCGTCGACTTGAAGACATCCTCACCGGTACGAGACGTAAACATCTATCCTACTGAGGGCACAGTAGAGATCTCGGCGATATTGGGGTACCTCGTCCTGAAGGAAGACTTTCAGAATGTTTGAAAGATTTACTCACCAAATTGAAACACAAGCATCCGGCGACTCAGTATTCTGTAAGAGCAGTCGAATAAATCGCAGTGCAAGAGCTCTCCAGCCCAAAAAAGTCCAACATCCCCATCCCGTTCCCGTTCCCGCTCCAGGTCCAGCGCAGGTATTCTCGCCGCCTTATTGTTGGCACGATCAGAGCAGTGCGATGGCTTCCCATAACGGAAGCCAGCGGCGAACAGTGGGTCCAAGACTGTCGAAAACCGTAAATTTGACACGGAGTGATTGTGTTCGAAGAACAAAGACCCACGGGCCACCGCAAGATGACCAGGACAGTAAATAACTCACGAGCCTTGTGCAACAAGCAATAATTTATAGAGATCATCGCATGGAAGCAACCCCAACCTGTAAGATCCCGCCAAGTCGGGCCGCACAGACGTCTGAACGCTTAGAGAGTCCATCCAGAAAATGAAGAATTCCTCGCCGTGTAACGAGATGCCCACCTTCTATTGCTATTTCAAGGAATCCAGGCTCCAAATAAAACATGAATTGAGAAGAGGATACATGACGTTCTAAGGGAAAATGCCCAAATACCCTAAGAGATGTGCCTTGCACATAGCCGCCGTCGGGTTGGCCGGCAGTGGTGGCAAGCCTGGAGCTCCAGCCAGAGCATCGAGTGCAGCTGTGCAAGCTGTACCTTGAAGCAGTCAGTTAGCAAACCATTGTATCAAATACCCTGGTAAGGGATTACCACTGAGGTTGCGCGCCTCTGCAGGTGTACTGGGCAGTGCACCGCCAGCAACAAACGGCGGCGGGTAGCGGATTGGCGTGTCGCTTGATGCACGCCCATTGGCGACTCGGATGGGATCAAGGCGAAGCCTTGTCGAATCAGATACACATTGAAAAGTGAACTTGAAACGAGGAAGACACTGACTCATCTTGGATGGCATTAACACCGCAATGAGCTGCAATATATTAGCGTTCATAGACTGGATAGCTGCCATAGGGTTCTGAGTGGAAAGGCTTGTCGTCAGAGATGGTCTTGAAAGGATTGGAGACTACGGCATTGGGCACATTGGGTAGCTCGCCAGCTAGCGTGTTGAGGGAATTCCCGTTAGGCTGCGGGGTGTTGGCAGAGCCTCGGGGAGAGGATGGGGACAATTGGCGGGATGTTCATGGTAAAAGGCAAAGAAACAAGAGCATCATGTGACCAAATCCGATCTTGTCCAGCAGAACGTGATCGCGGCACAACGTCAGAATATTCAATTATCGATTCATTTCGTGTCTCCAAGAGGTCCAGAGACTTCATATTCAGTATCAGTATCCGTGATACTAGCGGGCACCGTGTCGAAGCTCAATGTAACCATTGGGACATCGTGGAACGTTCAGACCAACCTAGTGACGAGATTGCTATTTGAAGGCGAAATCAAGCGTGGGCAAGGAGGTACAGGCTGGCGATAGGCTCGTGTACTTGGAAGAGGTCTAGAAATACAAAACAGCAGTACGACGTCGATAGCGATGTATAGATAGCAAATAAAATATGGCGAAAATGTCATCCTGTCATACAAAACTGAGATCTACTTCAACTTTGATCCTCTTCGCACTGGGAGGTGTCGGTATCACAACCTCCACCTTGACTCTCCTTGACGAAGAGGGTGTGCTCGGCCAAACCACTTCATCCAGATCACGCTCAATCTTCCTTCGCGCCGGAGTTGCAGGAGGTGCGCCGTCGAGTTCGTCCAACGTCTCGTCCCCATCCTCACGCCCAGACAACGTCTCAACCTCCATCTGCTTCGCCTTGCGTTTCAGCTTGGTATTGAGTCTCTTGACCTTGGCGTTCAAATCGACGACATGGCAAAGCTCAACTGTGATGTTGGCGCGATGTAATGCATCAAACCACAACTAACAAAAGCGTGAGTTTGGCTGCGCGTCGAGGTAAAACATTGGTATCCCGACCTTCTGGTTCTCGGAAGGCTTATCACCAGGCCCCTTGACTTCGACAAACTTGCACTCGCGTTCCTCGTAATTCCAGACAATGAGATCCGGAACGCCACTGCTCCGGCCCGAGTAATCCTCGCAGAACAGTTGGCAAATAGTCGCCAGTGAACTTCCCGAAAAGCACTGAACGTGATGATAAGAACGAGTTGAGCACAGGGAAAAGAAGAATCTCACCTCGACAATCTCGCGCAGATCTTCCTTCGTGCACAGATCCCACCTCACCCCAACACACCATGTGTTGGTCGGCCGATAAGTCCGGTCGTGGCGCTCCAAAATCTCAAGCGCAAGCCCTGCCCGAAGCTCCCGCAGCCGCTTGTCGATCAGCTCTTTGCGCGCGTAATAGAACGAATCCTCCGCAATGTCCAGCGGCGCGACCTGGAATCTGGTCTCAAACGCCCAGGCACATCTGCAAAGATGATGTCCCAAAACAGTAACCCGAAAATCGTGGTTACGATGCTCGTCTCTGCATGCATCCTGTAGAAAAAAACATCGTAGACTTGCGAGGGCAGAAAGAAAGAAAGGACAAACCCTTTATATCCCAGTTTCTCGTAATCCTGCAAGGCGCGCGTTTCGACGTTGACTTCCTCATTTCGATCGCCGTACCAAACTGACTTGGCGCCCCATTTCCGCCCACCATTGCCTGCGAGAGAGGCAACGGGTCTGTTCTCTTTTCCCTTCATCAACTGCCCAAGTTGATTGAGCTTGAGAGGATCAGACTTGACTCTGCTCGCTCGAACTTCAATGACGACGGGCTCCTTTAGTTCGCCTTCGCATGTCGCACGCTCGTCCTCTGGGACTTTCAAGGTCTTCTCCAGCTTCTGCAGTCGCCGTAAGAGCCCGGACGACAAACTACGGACGACGTCAGCTAGGAAATTCATGTAAATGAAATCGCAGGTACCAATATGGGTATCATCGTCTTCCAAAGCTTCGCGCAATCCTACCGAAGCTTCCCGCAGGACCTTATTGTTCTTGCGCTTCTTGCCTTCCGTCTTGGATAGATAGGTTATTGTCGAAAGGGCACGCCGATCATACCAGCTACCACGCTTGCCGCGACGCCAGAATCGCTGAGCCAGTAACTCATTCAGCAGTTTAACCTCTGCTGCATATTCCTTGAGATGCGCTAACGCCTCTGCGCCTTTCGAGACCATGCGAGTGTAGACAAAGCCTGCAACGGCGTATCAGCTGTGACGGAGGCGAACATGAAGTATGTCAAACGTACCGGGTTCGAATCGATCCAATCCAGGCCGCAAATCAACGTCTGCCTGCCCATTTGCCGCCATCTCCTCTCGCTTCGCCTTCACACACTTCCGCCAGCGAGGCAGGATCGTATCTTCCAGCATGCGCTTCACCGGAGACTCCTTATCTCGAGTGCTGTTTGAGGTTCTGGGATGTCATCAACCTCCATGTCGTCTTCGGCTTCTTGACGTTGACTCGGCGGTAGTCCCGGCGTGCCCGCACCTACAGCAGG
Organism: Hymenopellis radicata; assembly: GCA_015501595.1. Taxonomy (NCBI): domain Eukaryota; kingdom Fungi; phylum Basidiomycota; class Agaricomycetes; order Agaricales; family Physalacriaceae; genus Hymenopellis; species Hymenopellis radicata. Next base: position 6,134 of record JADNRX010000109.1, on the reverse strand, counting down.
TGTCTTGACTTTGTCATCTTGGGTGGACGAGAGCAGAGTATCCTCATCCGCATCAAGGATAGCCTGAAGCTCATCCTCCAGCTCCAGGGCGTCTTCAAATTCAAGGAGATTCTCCCGCGTTTCGTACACGGTCGAGCGTTTGTAGTTATACTTTGGATATGTACGCTTCTTGAATTCACTGAGCAAAGATGGGCGTAGAATATCTCGTGGCATATGGGTACTGCAGACTTGGTTTGAGACTGGCGCCAACGTGACGAATGTAGTACATACCTGCGGTAGTAGATGATACACATCCGACGCACAAGAAGGAAGAAATTCGGGTTAATGCTGACGCATTTACCTGGAGAGGTAAATTAGCAGAAAGTGTTAAAGAGTGGTAGCGACAAACCTAAACGCTTCATTGCCAACTCGCGCAGTCGCTGTTCCTGCGATTCAGCAGTCGGCCTCCGAAATGCTTTTACTTGAAACGAGAGTGTCGTCTGCGTCAGCTTATCCGCCATCGGCTTCTTCTTCTTACCCTTCTTGGGCGAAGGTTCAAGAGGGAGGATGGTCTGATTTTGGGCATGTTTGAGAAGGGCGGCTTTGATGTCGCGTTTTTTCTGTCGATATATTTAGCGCAAGGGTGTTGAATCCATGGAGTAGACTGACAGCAGTCCCGGTCGGTATCTTGAGGTCCTTGGCAAGGTTCTTGAGGTCTTGGAGGTCGAGTGTGTCAAGTATGAGGTCTAAAGACATTGTTGCTTCGTCTGCACAGAAAAATGCAAACTCTGGAGGTGGTGTTTGCGGTGTAGGAGTTGCTGTCCGTGAAGGGCCAGCTACTGGTTCGTTCTCATCGTCGCTGTCGCCAGTAAGATCAATGACGGGGACGGGGGTTCAAACTTGTTGGAAAGTGTAACCATGGATTTGCGTATGCCATCCTGGCCAATCTCGGAAACGTATTTCTCGAGATGTTTGTATCTGAGCCAGCGTCCTCGATTCCTGCACAGCAGTCTGACAAGCAGATACCGTGATTTGTCTAGTTCCCGGTAAGTCTCGTTTTAAGCAACGAACAAGTTGACGCGTACAGTCAAGGTTACTGATGTGCCCCATGAGAAACCACTCGCCGTCGCTGAAGAGGTATTTCTCGAAACCCTCCACCTCGTTGAACATGTCTGCCAAGACGTGTCAATCGCTCCGGGTAGGGAAAACAGGCAGAACGACGCGCCTTCGAAGACCTTTACATATATCGACGGGCGCTGATTGGGGTCCTGTAGACGCTCGTCGCGCTGGCTGCTGTCTATCTCGTCAATTTGGGTCTCGAGCTCGTCCAGCTCCTCTGTTGTCTCTTGTGACGGGCCTCCCGAAAAGATGAGGTGCAGGACAGCATCCACATCGCTCAATTCTCTTGTCATAATTGTTCGTTATCTTGCTTTTGGCGACCAAGTGGAAAGAAATAGTGCAAGAATTGTACAATGGTGGGCGTAAACAAAGTCGTGAAACAGTGATGTGACGGAACGTGACTTGCGCGCACGCGACTTCGCGATACTCACTGATCATCTTGTTCACGCCTGTTCACGCAACGCCTCACTGTCTGTGCTTTATCGGAGACTCTTGTACTCACAGCTGACCTGGAATCTCTCGGGTCATAGGGCCTTATAAACTAGGCACATCTGATAGCTCGCTCTCGGTTTATTTCTATGGTCCATGTTCTTAAGAGAGTGTCTTTCGAGAGCAAGGATGATCCTCCGTTTTCGCTGACCCGAATCTGGATAACATCTCCTTCGGACTATCTGGTCTCGAGGGCTCTTTACGCGCGCAGAACACTTCAACCCTAAACATTTCTACCTTCAGAAGGCTTCACGTCCTGGATGAATATGTTCGTTCGTCTAAGCAGATTTAAGGAGGAAGTATTGCGCACCTGAATATGACTACTGTTCATCTTCGAGGATGACTACACTAGGTAGGCGCGCACTGTAAGCAATTGTTACTCGATAGGCCCAGTGCATCTCCGTTTCGTGCTCGCACTCTAGTCCTCCTCTTGTGCTACGGCGTCTAGTCCACTGGCAGGAATATCCGAAATTCCTCTGCGTTTGACAAGGACATTGTTGAGCAACTTGTCTGTGCCTGAAAAAAAGCGCCGTCATCGTTATGGGCGCAAGTTGACACAGGGTGGAAGAGCGCTCGTTGGTCATGGTGGTTGGGCACGACGATCGCGGCCCGTTACTCACGACCACCAAGACCATCGACTATCCACCAAACTAGAGCGCCCGCGACCCAAACTGCATGCGCCTGGAAAGACAAAATTTGCGTCTCGGACACTCAGAGAGCTAGCTTGTGGTAGACTTGACAATGTCAGAGCATAAATGCCACCGAACAATTGGACACTTCTCCATCCACCCTACCAGAGCTAACCCCTCGGCAGAGCTCTCGGAATCAATCTCCACATCGTTCCGCTTGAGCACCCCCATCAAATGCGGACTGCTTCTTCTCCTGCAGACGAATGTCGGACACATGGAGGCGGAGCAGTTTATATCGGTGAGCATGAGCAAGACGAAGTCGGTCTGTGTTGAGATGCGCGTACGCATCAGGCGGAGAGAGTTGAGGCCTCGTTCGTTTGTTTTTGTGAGGCAAGAGGGAGAATTTCTCCGGGTCGGAAAGTGCTTGCTCCTCTTTGTGTGTGGACTGTGCTCTGCAACGTGTGACCGGACACACACGTGGTGCAGAACTCAGCGGTTGAAGTGACAATCGCTGGGATGCCATTCTTCCTTCCTTCCTGAGAGGGGGGAGGATTGCTCGCGCGACATCTTCATGGGTCATCGCATGAACGAAGGCGCGCGGTGGACTGTGCTGTCGCGCTCACGACGTTGTATACGGCTGTGGACACGGAAGCTCCCGAGCCACACGTATGTTCCCCGCCTTCGCCGCATTCCTCTTCCAGTCACCACATGCTCAAGACAACCTATAGAGTTTCATGCCAAATATCAGATCAAGTATTAATGAGTAAGCAGGAAGGTTCACCTCCAGTTTCTCCTGAGTTAGAAATTGATTTCATTGTCTCTAATTTCTGAAGTTGACCGCGGCCAAGGTCTTCGTTACGCAAGTTGGCCGGTGAGCGCTCTGAGCGCATCTTCACTATTTCAACGTCCATAGATAGACTGGCAAGGTTTCCCGACGCTATCACCAGACGGTCTGTTTGCATCGACTTGATCGCATGCGGGGTGGGTCGAGATGAAAGTGTATTCCATGCGAGACGTGTAAGTGAAATGAGCAAGTCGTCCGAAGGGTTCCGACATCCAAGTCAAGGGAAGCGCCGCGACACGGTTCATAAACATTGAAAACAGTGAAAGCAATACGAAGATGGCTAGGAGGGATACTGGTAGTAGACAGTGAATTTGTGAGAACGGACTAGAATTGGCAAGTCCGACTCGATCCAGTTTGAGACAACGACGGTCTTGTAATAGATGATTGCTACATCAACAGCTGAATGGACGTCAGAAACGCAACAATTAGCCATTAAAGTCACACACCTTGAGCGTCACCTCAATCCTGTCCATCTGTGTCAACACTGGCCGCGCGCGCGCCTCACGGTACAGTTCTCTCAACGCTCTGACGAGCACGGTCATCCCGTCTTCTTTAACCAGACTGCTAACAATATCAGAGGATGCCATAACTGCTGCGAAACATACGGAGACTCGTGAGAAACCTCATTCCACAACGCGCTCGTTGCTCATCTGTAAGGTGTCAAGAGGAAGATCGTTAAAGCGACGTTGCGCCTCTTTGTATCGCTCAAGCGACGAGCGAATGATTGATCCTGGTGGTGAGGTAAGCTCACCTGCACCGCCACCACGTGCAGGATCGTCGATCAAAAGAAGCGAGGCAGCCTAGGCTCGTGACCAGCTCGCTTCGCAATCACGTGGCTGCGCTTATCAGTCATTGCGAAGCACTTAGCAGGCTCAAGACCCCTGCCCGTGACTTAGCCAAGAAAGGCAACTGGGTGCGAGTCTAGAGGCAGCCGTTCTTAAAATGAGTGACAGTGAGGCGATCGTAACAGGTAACGCAGGATGACCATCTACCACCACCACCGATATTCATGGCGCCCAGTATCGCGCCCCAGCCTGCCGCCGCCGAGCTAGTAAGCTCTGATCAGCCTTCGACGGCTCTTTGGCTTCTCTGGTGCCTTACGACCGCCTCCTCCCTCTACTTCTACCTGATTCCGCGCTTTGGCCGGGGTCTATCATCAATTCTACGCTTCAGAGGTGCAAAGAGGCGCAGGGTCGGTTGAAGGACATACCTTTTGAGCACTCTACTGCTGAACGACGAGCGTTGTGGGGCAGGATTTGCCCAGAATCTCCGTACGTTGTCTCTTAACAGCAGCTGTAACGGCCTCTAATGGAGTATTCAGTGACAATTTTATGGGCAAGATCAACAAGCTCCGCGCGTGCAACAGCGAGGCTTGGAACGACGGGGTATTTGGTTTCGTCGGAGCATTCGGCGGATTGCACAAGGACGCGCGCGCGCTCTTGGAAGAGATGAACAAGATTGAAATACAGCTTGATGTACGTGACCTCTCTCAGCGGCTGAGCATCTGAATACCAACATTAATGATAGGAGTTGGGGTTGTAATCCCTGCATAATTCTGCTACTACATCCATCTTCTTGGGTTCACGGACATTTGCACAACTTGTGATTTGTAGTTTCTCTCTAGATTGCGTCGCTCGCTGCCCTTATACACAGTATTTCTATTTTTCATCCACTCTCCTCGAAGCCCATTTTCTCGATTCAAGGCCCTCCCCGCTACGGTATTTCAACTGCAGTTCGATGGCCTGCTCTACAGCATTAAGCTTTAACACTGCCATGGAACCGGGTGCACGGCGGAGTTTCAATTCCGTACGTACAAACATAATTCACAGCGATGCGCCTTGGATGCGCCCTCCAAGACAGACGTGCTGGTGATCCCGCTCTAGGTTTGCGAGGCCTCGGCATATCATCTAACACCAAGGAAGGTACTCGATACTGGAGAGGGGCCGGCGGACAGTCGCGCACGGAATCGCGTCGTGGCGGGAAAGCAAGAATGAATACGACATGCAAACGGAATCTGTCTACGCTGACGGAGGCCTATGCCAAGAAAGACAGGGTTTCATTCAGGTGGGTATGCAAGCGCTCGCTACCCAAAAATTCGGCCACATACTCATCTGACTCTTGGTCAGCGACCATCATATTGTTCACTCAACGCCTCACTGCTTTATCGGAGACCCTTGTACCCACAGCTGACCTGGGAATCTCTCGGGTCATAGGACCTTATAAACTAGGCGCATCTGATAGACCTCTCTCTGGCATAGTACAGGTCGTCTGAATCAATTTCAAGGGTTTATTTCTATGGTCATTAATATTGCTCCTAAGACTCGTCCTCAGTGTCTTTCGAGTGCAAGGATGATCCTCCGTTTTCGCTGACCCGAACTTGGAATCTGGATAACATCTCCTTCGGACTATCTGGTCTCGAGGGCTCTTTAACGCAGAACACTTCAACCCTACACATTTCTACTTCGGAAAACATGGTCATCAAAACGCTTGAGCGACCGGACCGCCACGTCTATTCAGTCGGCATAACTTCGACATGCGTTCGAGGTTATTCTTCAGGGCATCCAACAGATTCTATCCAATCGAGCACAACGTGATTCGTCTTGGTCCTCTTGGCATCAACAGCTCGCCTTGTAGTTCGTCACCTGAAAATCTGAGAGGCAATCGCACACCACTTTGGCGTGCTATTTGGATTCGCACTGTGCGGCGCTGTGGACTTACTGAATACCACACATCACCACAACTCGCTGCGGAGCACCTCAAAATAATCGCCTTCACGCGGTAATCATAAGCTGGCATCGAGGATTCAAAGAAACCTACCCGTCTCGGACCGCGCACGATACCTACATTCACCTGACGACTATGCTTTCCGGTAATTTCTCGAGAATTATCATTCCAGAGGGTATAAAATGCGTCCCCTGGCTCTAGCACTTTCAACTTGGACAACATGTTTCGTACAGGTTTGTTTGCTTTGGTGGTAGCTTCTGTCATCAGCGTGGTCTCGTCGGCTTGCGATGCGTGGACCGGTGGATTGCCTACTCCCACCGGAACGGTCTCTAGCTCGGCGGTCATCGAAA
>JADNRX010001089.1:0-14694 GCA_015501595.1 Hymenopellis radicata | reverse complement strand
ACACTAGACAGAATACCCCTGTGGTGTACCCGTAAATGCGCCCAATAACCAGCGGACGCGGTCCCGGGATGCACCCGCGGGATACCGGATCTCGATCGCTATCAAGAGGCGGTTCCGGTATCGTGGCGGGACCCGATCATCCTAGCCCCGCAATCAGGCTGCCCTGAGGTGCCGAGAACCAAGCATACCCGGCATCTAGCCAGCCGTAGCCGTGGCCCAGCGGGAGCGCCCTACCAGGGGGAGGCAGGTCATATATAGATATATCCTGTGGTTAGAGGTCTCTGAACAAGAGGGAAAATTGAATCACGGCGCCCTCTTACTGGAGGGGATATCTAGTTGTAGCCTAGTGCATAGGGTGCTGTGTTCATCTCAAACCATGGCTCTGCTCTTCCTCCAATCGAGAATCGCCTCTTCGCCATGGTCACTGGCATTTTCAATGTCGAACTCAACGGTATCATCTTCCGTGCCATGGTCAACTCAGGTTCAGAACTCAACCCCGTGCACAATGGTGTTCCTGGTGCAACAACTCTTCCACTCGATTTCGAAAGATAACGTTGGTCTTTGAAAGGACTACAGTCATCCACCACGGAACAGGACAGCCAAATAAAGATCGGCCACGGAAGACATACAATGACAAGTAGAGTTTATAAGTCCGGTTGGGTCCGGTTGCGGCGCCCAAATTTGGAAGGACTGGCAACCGCAACCGGTTGCCCAACCCGCCTTTTCTGCTCAACCGTGGACCGCAACCGGTCCTCGTTAAGGACCGGTTGCAACCTCGGTCTTTTAGCGGTCTGCAACCGGTTGGGACCGCTTATGGTCGCAACCAGTCGCGACCGGTTGAAACCGACACCGACCAACCACTCGCAGCATCATTTATGCCCGTTGGTGGCCCCCGAGCAATTGCGCAGGGGCTACCCAACGTGCATAAGCCACGAGGGTGAGTGGTGGAAGGGATGGTGGTGGTGGTGGAGGAGGAGGTGGCAGTGGCAGTGGTGGTGGGCTCGTCGTTGACGCGTCCAGCCTAGCGTCCATCTCCTCCTCAGCTCGCATCCATCTCCGCCTCGCATCCGTCCTCGCATACCTCTCCGCGCGCCGTCGTCGTTGTCGTTGCCGTGGAGACGACTCAGAGTCGTCTCCTGGTATATCCACGCCGACTCAAAGTCGAGCGCGGGTCCTCCTCCTGCTCCACCGTCTCCTGGTCTCGGTCCTAATCCTCCTCCAGCTTCTCCTGGTCTTGATATTCGTATGCTGCCCATTTATGGGGCTTACGCTGTTCATGTGCTGCCCGTTGCGGGGCTTACGCGTCCTGAAGACGACTCAAAGTCGTCTTCCTATCGACGCCGACTCAGAGTCGAGCGCCGGCAGCGTCAACGCCGACTTAAAGTCGAGCGCGACTCACATCGTTGCCGACTTGCAGTCGAGCAACGTCGTGGTGGTGGGAGGAAGTAAGAGAGCCAACCCGATCACACGCTTATGCGTACTCGGCCCGAGTCGCCGGATCTGATCAAATAATCGCGGATGGCTCGTTTAGGCCACGCAAGGGCCCGTTCAAGTTGGAAAAAATTCGTAAATTCTTATTAAATATATATCTACATTAACCGGTCTCAACCGGTCTTCGTCGGTCCTAGAAAAAATAGCTAAATGTCCGGACCGTCAACTGCAACCGGTTGCAACCGGCAACCGGTCCTTCTAAAACCGGTCCAAAATCGGTTGCGGTCCGGTTGGGTTCGCCGGTCCTACCCGGTCCTACCAACCGGACTTGTAAACTCTAATGACAAGGGAATAATATGTCTGAGCTGTACATAACAACTGTACATGTCATATAATGATTTCTATATAAGAGTTTACAGACTACGCGCCGTGTCAAGGCAGCAAATGATGAATATACTTCACCGATGCTTATCGGCAGGACACCATCCAACAGGACAAGGTCACATCACACTGATATGCCTTATGGGGACGACTGGCAATGGCGGATCTACTCGTCCTCGAGCCCATCAGAGCGACATCGGGTTCCTCATCTTCTTCATCGTCTTCCATCTCGTCCTTGTTGTCGCCGTTTTTGGCGCGGTGTGCTTGGTAAAGCAACAGCTGTCTGTTTCTTTGGTTTGGGCAGACCTTTCTCCAATGTGAAGGAAGAGCAAGCGCGCGCGTCATCTGTCCCGATTGGGAATGTGACACAGACTTCGTGCCTCCGACTGGCACTTGTTCTAATATGTTACTGTGCTCATCTCAGATGCCTGAAATCACCTAGATGTATGTTTCTTAGTGTTATGAAAGTATTTGAAGTAGCTTGGACTGGCGTGCATTGACTCCAACAGTCAAAAGACAGCTTCTTAGAGAAATTCATGAATAATCATAGACTGTATGAATTTAACAGAATGGTATTGCTTCCGAGATTGTGTATTTAACAAGAACATGCATAATACCAGTTGTTAGTATCGTGACCGAGGGCAAATGCGACGTGTGGGGTGGTTCCGGGCCATTTGTCCTGTTGCGTGGTGTTGTCCCGTTCCGTGGTGGATCACTGTAGGTGGCTCTCCCGAGCGACTTGCTGGTTGTCTCATAGAGGCACCCATGAAGATTGGTCGCCATGAGTTCGCCCATCACCTCTTCGTCTCGCGTCAAGAGGAGATAGGCGCGAGTTTTGATATCATCCTAGGCCAGCCGTTCCTCCACTATTTCTCCGCGTCAATTAACTACTCCCGGTCAGGGCAAGTTATGCTTCTGCTCTGGAAGGACGGGAATCGTGACGGCGGTCCTCCTACCATCTCCATCTCCATCGTGAACCTGACAGACGTTCGCAACAAGTTCGAACTCGCGCGCTCGACTCACATGTCGCGCGGGAACATGACGTGTATCCAAGAGGTTGTCGACGAGGATTTTCTCTAGGGGACTCTGGAGAGAAGGTTTCCAGAGCCCCACCCGTGGTTTTGGGAAGATCCTTCGAATGTCTTATGGGCAACGTGCATTTTGCTGAGTTTGATTCTCTTCTTACGGCTTCTCCGCCTGATTCTTTTAATTCTATGATCCATGATTACCTCGCCTCTACGGGCATCCATCCTCTTACCTTGCCGCGCACCGACTGGACGATGCGCGCCGTTCTCGACTACCATGCGGCTTACGCCAATTCCACTACCCTACCTCGACCCGAGAAGGCCGTTCACCGCAGATACCGACCGGTACCATCATACATGCCCGACCTCGCGTCACATATCTACAAACCGATTCCTCAACTTCCTCTTACCATCATTCCCCACCATCCTCCACCTCTCGACTCGCTTGCCTTTGATGCGCGTATGACACGTGACCGTCTTCAGTTTCTTCTGGACAAGATCGAGCCAGGTCTTCTCTCCCCTACGGAAATCGCGCTCATGGCGTACGTTCTTTTCGAGAATCGACACGCTTTCGCTTGGGAGTACAGCGAGAAAGGTGGCTTCCGCACAGATTGCTATCCTGATTACGAGTACGCCATTATTGAACATACACCTTGGCAGCGTGCTCCCATTCCTATGCCCCAAAGCTATCGAGAAGGACGTCTGCGATGAGCTGCGACGACTTCGGGACCTTGGCAAATTCTTGCCCTCTGTTTCAAGCTATTGGTCTGCTTTATGGACCGTCGCGAAGAAACCCGGTTCTAAACTGCTGGTTCGCCTTGTTATAGCCGTTGAGGAACTCAACGCCGCATCAACGACTTCGCTGAATCATTCGCTGGGCACGTCCTATATTTCGCTGGCGACATGTTTTCTGGATTTGACGCCCAGCGTGTGGCGCGTTCATCTCAACCTCTATCGACTTTTGCTTCACCCATCGGTCCCCTTCAGCAGACGACGATTGTGCAAGGCTATACCAATTCGATTCAAGAATATATTCGCTCTCTCGACCACACAATCGACTACCTGAAACTCGAGGATTTCATCGCGAACTTCATAGATGATTGCGGCATCAAGGGCCCGACATCTTACTACAACGGTGAGAAGATGCTATTTAACGACGATGTCACACGCTACTTCTGGGAGTTTCTAGAGCATGTGGTTCGCTTTCTTTGCGCTGTCCGAAGCGCTGGGATTACCGTCTCTGGGCTCAAAACTACGCCCGCATGTTTGCGACTCGAGATCGTCGGCTCTATCACGTGTTTCGAAGGATGGGTCATCGGCCCTCATCTCGTCGAGAAGGTTCTTCGTTGGCCTATTCCGATATCAGTGTCGGAGGTACGAATGTTCCTCAGTCTGGCTGGTGGTGGACGACGCTGGATTCGTGGCTTTGCTCTTATTGCCTGGCCTATAACCACCTTACTTTTGCTTCCCGAAGATGACTTCGAGTTTGACCAGGACACCGTGGAAGCTATGGACGCGTTGAAGACGGCTATGACAACTGCCCCGGTTCTCATCAAGATTGACTACTGTACTATTACACGCAAGTCTTCATGGGGTGTTACCCGTTATGCATACTCTTCACAGATGTTACTCTTCATTCAGGGTCTAATTTCCTTATATGGGCAGGCAAGAGCGGCGGCAATAGCCGCCGCCCCAAAAAATTTCCTTTTTAGGCCTTACCCGGGGCTCAGTTTTGGCCGTTACACGTTATGGTAGGCTCCACTCTTCATTTCACAGGCCTCCGTTATGAGTTATGCGAAGACTTGCGTGTAATAGTACAGTATATTATTGCTAAGTCAGTCCAGTTACCTCCCCGGGCATCTGATGAAGGCCTTCTTGTAGTCGGCGTTGATTCCAGCTGGATGGGTACCGGATGGGTACTGTACCAGTGGCGCGACTCATTCAAGAAGCCTGCGCTGTTCGGGTCCAGTACGTTCAACAGGACACAGCAGAACTATGGTCAGCCTAAGACCGAGGTCTTCGGCGTCTTTATCGCTCTCAAAGCATTACGCCATCGCGTATGGGGAGTCCATTTCTGTTTGGAACATGATGCTTCATCTCTCTCAAAAATGCTTTGCAGCCCTTTCGATTTCGAAACCAAGCACGTACCAGCATCCTCATTCAAGATGGAAGACACGTTGTCCCGCGCTCCTCGGATTGACACAGGAATTCCAGACGCTGCTGAAGACGCGGAAGATTTCCTTGACGCGTGGGAGATAGGCACGCTATCTGTTTCCGAGCCATCAAACCCCGTTATCTCCATCCTCCGGCGGCTGCGCGTTATCTATTCCAACCCTTTCGCCTCCATTTCCAATTTCCCCATATACCGTTTATCTATCTCGACTTCGATCACGTTCCTCGTTCCGGAGACAAAATCCCTTATTTTGTTGTTCCCAGACGGCGACGAACCTCATTCCATCCTGGGCTACCACCTTGCGAGTCAGTACCCCGGGTTATCTCGCTTCCCTGTTCGTATTCCTCATCTCTACAACCCCTGCATACACCGCTCCCAGTTCACAGCGCGTTCCGTTCCTCGACTCGTCAATTACGACCATACACTTGTCGATCTAGAGGCAGAATGGGATTTCTACCATGCGTTTACCGAGCACATTGAGTATGTGCACCATGAGGTGCCGTTGGACTTGGGCGTTGCTCGGGAGTGTTGTCCTACAGGTGTAGGCCATAAATTTGGGACGAAAGACATCAATGACGACGCTTATTGGAGCGAGCTACGTGTTTTCCTTCAATATCAGCTACCCTTCTCAGTTGGTATTAGAATCAGAGCGGTTAGTATTCTTACGTCGCTCCCGGCGGTTTGCGTTACGCGACGGCCATCTATACTTTCTTCCAAAGAAGAATTCGTCATATCCCCCTCGTCTCGTAATCGAATCGCGAGGACGACACCAGCAGCTAATTTTGGAAGTACACGTAGCAGCTGGTCATCGCGGACGCGATCCGACTTATAAGGTTCTGCGGGATCGCTTCTACTGGCCCAATATGTGGGACGACATTGCGTGGTTTGTGCGCTCGTGTATAGAGTGCCAGCGGATGATTCAAGCTAAGCCTGTCATTCCCTACAACGAGTCCTGGCTTGCACCGATTCTTAGACGTTTCAATTTGGATACTATCAAGATGCCCATTGGCATTGGCGGCTTCACGTATTTATTCCAAGCGATTGAGCACACCATTCGCTGGGAAGAAGCTCGCGCTGTCAAGGCTGCGACATCGAAGAACATGGCCAAGTTCATTTACGAAGAGATCGTCTGTCGATTTTCATGCGTACCTTTTCTCTGCATGGACAATAGATCCAAGTTCCTAGACGAAGTTGCGTATCTTCTCTGCTCCACCTACCGCTGTAAAGTGATTTTCTCCACTCCATATCATCCGAGGGCAACACTGTTATCGAGCGCGCTCACCAGACATTTGTCAACTGCCTCTTCAAGCTCACCGGCGACGCTAAGGGCACTTGGCCGCGCTACGTACACGCTGTACTCTTTGCTGTTCGGATGACTACCTCTCAGTCTACCGGTTTTAGCCCGTTCTACCTTCTCTATGGTCAGCAGACCGTTTTTACCTTTGACATTGAGGAACACACATAGCAGACCTTGGATTGGGATAAGGTTCAGACGACTGAGGAGTTGCTGGTTTTGAGAGCGAGGCAGATTGCTCGACGCGACAGGGATACAGAGGATGCTATTAACGCCGTACGGGCGTCGCGCAAACGCGCTATACAAGATATAGCTAAGCACCACCATTTTCGCTCGGACTTCACTCACTACGAAGAAGGAATGTATGTCTGGGTGCGCGAGTCTGCGCTGGATGAAATCAAGGGTGGTAAAGGCGAATGGACGTACGCCGGACCCTACATCATCCACCAGAAGTGCGACCACAACTCGTTCATCTTGCGCGAGTTGTCCGGTGCCATCATGAAGTCACACATCAATATCCGTCAGCTACGTCTCTTTTTCTTTCGCCCAGACAACCAGACATTGCGAGTTTCACTTGCAGTGGCGGCGCATCACGACCCTCTGCGTTACAATCTGGAGTCCCGCGCTTCACTATGTGTGACGTACCGTATTATTTACGGCGATTAGTATCGCCTTCATGGCGAGTCAATTTCTCCTTTTCATTATCATATGCATCGCTGGCTGTTAATTAGGCTTGTCGTTGCAGAGGGGATCCTCCTTTGTGCCCTTATTTACTCGGCTGGCACGCCCCTCTCCCATTCCTCCCTCTCCTACTTTCCCCCATCTCTCATGCAGCTTAATATGCCTATCCCGCTCTATACCCCGCCATTCACCAGCCGCGAGTGGCGGCGCAATTTCAATCCTCCCTCCATTCCACTCTCGGGTCCCGAAAACACCCACCTTGGCCAGTACAATTGTCGCGTCGACTGTCCCGCGTACCGTCACAATGCCGACGCCTTCCAGTTCCAGATGGTCAACCGTCTGTTGCCGGACACGTCGATGCAGATATGTGCTGGCCCTATACCCACTTACCCCGCTCATTATGTTCGCCATGACCATCCTGTCAACCACGACCTCTTCTTCCTTGTACCCCCCGTCTCTCGAATTCCCTTCGAATTCTCTCAACCTATCCTTGCGTTGGATCCCCTTGCGCCTGATGGTCCTGTGTATGCGGTTGTGTATATCGCTGATCCGGATCTCCGTGCTTCGGAGGTGAGATACGCTGTTTGAGGTTTCCTGGTTGGAGGCCGGCACGGTACACCTTTGCCAGTGACTCCGCGGACGCGTACCCCTTCAACTTGGGTTACTTCGAATTTATCATACACCGTTTCGAGTTGCGTCGCCACCGTCTGTTCCACAAGCCCACGGGAAAGCAGCTACACGTAGGATATGGTTTGGAGGACGAGTTGAACGAGCTCGAGGACATTGCTCGAAGGTTGCGCCCCATCACCTTGTCGTGTACGATAGAGGAGGTGATGCTGGTCCCCTTACGCTGAGTTGCGCATTCATGCTTGGCGTGCGGTGGACTTCGCGCTCCTCACCACGTACAGCACCCAGCTTAAGAGCCAGTATTTCTTCCTTTCCGAGATGCCCGACTATCGATATGTCTCTATAGACGATGCGCTTCTCCCCCGTACCCTTGGCGCTGAAATCCGTTTCCTTCACGATCCACAAGGCTCGGCGCGCCAGAGTTCAACAGCCGGCTGATTCTCTCCGAGTGGCAATGCAACTTCGGGGCGAAGTCGATTTTGTTATCCCCACTGTAGAAGGATTCCTTACGCTACTGGTAGACGCGTCGTTCTACGCGTACGCGGTCGCACTCTCCCATACTCAGGATAAATACTTATATTTTATGTTACCTTTACTTATAGTTATTATATGTGATTGGACCTTAGGTTATTCTACGTATCATCTTGACAGTGATTCCCACCCCGCGTCGGGGAGTTCTCTTCTTCTCTGTTCCACAGCCACACTCCTCTATGTCCGCGATCGACCTTATAACTTAGCCTACCTACCAGAATTGACTTGTCTTCTTCCCGGTTCTTACTCCCAGTTGCCTTCGCGCGAGTGACGAGGATTTAGTCCAAACCCCCACATATATTCATCATCTGTCTACTCTTAGTTCCTTTGGGAGCTACTCTATATTCCCACTTATCATCATCGCTGTTCTCCTTCGTTGTCGAGCTGACTTCGACTCGAACTCTCTATCATTATCAGTTACCAGGACCTACGTCGGTCCTACGACAACGGGTAAAGGAGGAGGTGCAATTCCACCAGCAGGTGGTAACTATGGCCCTCTTATACCAGCAGGACCTTCTCATCCTAGTGGAGGTGAAGGCATAGGGCCTAATGGAGGCGGCGGAGGAGGTCCCAATGGAGGCGGCGGCGGAGGCGACCCCAATGGAGGTGGCGGCGGAGGCGGTCGAGGTGGCGGTGGCGGTGGCGATGGAGGCGGTCCCGGTGGCAGAAACGGATGGCAGAACAATGATGAAGACATCGAGTGGCAGTTAAACTCCAAGTTACCCCCCTCGATAATTCCGACGTGGGATGGTGGAGACACCACAGCAGTCGATTACTTGGCAGCAATGCAGCAACTCACCTGGATGAGCGGAAAAATGAGGCAAGGCATCGCTAACATGGCCCCTCATTACTGGACAGCTAGAGCGCAGAACTGGTGGGCAGGTCTTCCCCTCCAGGATCAACTATGGTTATGGTCAGATTGGTTCCGAATGATCACTGTCATTCGCGAATTCTTCCTTACGAAGACATGGGTCGCTGGACGAATACAGGAATGGGAGGAGATGAGGTTCCGCCAAGCAGGTCACCGCGCAGAGAACCCAGTAGATTTCATTCACCGTCGCACTAAGCATCACAGTTTCCTGTTCGTGGAAGAAGACGGACCCGCGGTCGTGGATCGCGTCTTGCGTACTCAACCTCCAGAGTGGGAAACCCTACTAAGTGTGAACTCAGCACAGACGTTGCGGCAGTTAATCAATTGTAAGGCTACTCGCCTTATAGGACGCGACGATGCTAGGGTTAGGGTCCACATTCCGTATTTAGCTATGGCCACGCGTCGTTTTCCTCTTAGCTTCGTACCACCATGTTCCCTTCATAGCGTCGTTATACGCGAACAGAGGCGTCGTTCTTGTTTTCTCTGTCCGATTCTCTCGTTTCTCGTCGCTCCCTCGCTCTCTCTCAGTGTTTGCCGTTCGTCTCCGGATGATGGCCTTCCACCAATCTCACATCTCGACACGCAAAGGCGCTTATTGCCCATTGGACCCGCAGCGACTCCGATCGAGAATCTCATAACCGCACCGCTCGGGAAGTTCAGTCAGAAGACATAGTCATTCCTGCACCCGCTTTCCCTACCGTTCCAGGATGATCAATGGAGTCCTTTGCAGAAGCTTTCGTGGTGGCCATGGACCATTCGCAAAAAACAGTGCAGATTCGGACAGCTACGGTGCCAGAGTCTGACTGGCCTAAAGAAGGGAAATACAAAGGGCAGACCTTCTCGTGCGCGGATGAAGTCAAGGGCGCTCGTCTTCCTTAGGCGGGAAGGAACTGCTTCGTGTCCAGAAGCAAATATCACTATGCTCATTAGTGTCCACATTTCGATAGGTGGCATCGTTTATATACAGCCAACGAGATCGTTACAAGCATTACAGAGTCCGATATTATCAGGGACAGACTGGCGTACGAAGCGATGTGTAACGATACCAAATCTAAGTGTGTTTGCGCTTGCTGTGGCCCCTCGTGTAAAGCCCAACCACCCATTGCGGAGGAATACGTTCGAGATAGTACGCCAGAGACTTCTCCGCCACGCTGTGCTCCATCCTCTTCTTCCAACCGTAATTCTCATTGAAGAGAAGGCTTTGAAGCCAAGAATAAAGCCTCAGGCAAGGAGAAGTTCGTGTCACCGTCTCCGACTCGCCAAGCTCGGCGGAAGCTATCCACCTCACCCACTAGAAAGAAGGACGACTCACAAGACCCACCCATCGGCATCGAATCTATCCCCCGAGGTCGAGTCCAACAAGCAGGATGAAGCGCCCTACATATTAAGGGCTATGTTAACTCTATGGATTCCTTGCCGGTAAAAGGGAAGTTGGATTCAGGAGCCAACATCATTTTAATGTCGGAGCAATTCTTCAACTCCCGTACTGACCTTCCGCCCTTGAAGTAAGGAATGTGAATCAGGCTCTACCAGTTAACGGGCGATGCGAAAATCTTGAGGTACACCATCTTCTCTTATCTTGTCGAGACTACAGACGGCAAGACGATCAGCTTCGAAGTGGAGGCGTACATCGTTCGGGAAATGATTACTCCTCTGCTCTTGAGCGAGGATTTCCAAACCTCATACAGTGATCAACGGGTCTTTTAGACCCCAAAAATGATCTGGCCCTCTAGTAACGTCCCAGTGCTAGGATCTTCTCAGATCAAATTTGCAGAATGTCTAAGGCTATTATTAGAGAATTTTGAGCCTATGTAGAATGACAGGACATGTGTTGTTCGCTGCTAGGGAATTTTTTAGTGAAGAGGTCTAAATTTAGCACAGAACAGTCATGTTAGACCCCGGCCACATCTCGCCACTTCCAAGGCTCATTCACGTAGCTGGAGGGTCTTGAAATAATGTATATATTCATATATCATCTGTGAACAAGTTGTAGCATAGCTACAGTGTGCTTAGTCCTTCTCAGTGCACTGAAGAGTGCGCGGAGGTGCCGAAAATGGCAATATTATTTGATAATCACCAATTCTGCCTCTCTTCATCTCTGCGCACATCTACTAGGTTCACGCCGGCATAGAAATCAATTTACACGACTAGATTGAATTTCTGAAAGTGTTATGGCACCCCCAAACAGCGAGGACGACCAGAGAAGTCTGGGGTCTAAGTGAGTGTCGGGGTCCAAGAGACCCGTTGATCACTGTATGAGTTGGGAGTGGAAAGGCGAGTGTCGGGTCATTGCTTCGTTATCCTCGCCCGCCAGGGCTATAGAATCGAGGCGTCCTCTTCTTTATCTGTGGATTTGGGATTCTCCATCCGGCAGTCATTCGCGCACACCTCTTCTTTCGTTCGCCATAAACTATCCAGGCGCGCGAGAGCCAAGAAGAGATCCCGATTCCGACGACTCCTCCACCAGTCTACGCAGCGCAAGATACGGTGATCAAGCCAGGCTACGTGCAATACCTAGAGGTAGTAGCCGATTGGGGAGAGCGGGAGAATTGGATCGTGGATAAGGTCCTGATTGCAGATGACAACTCGGAGGTAGTAGCGATTGCGACCAGCTGGATTAACACATCAAGTCCTTACCTTCCTATGGCTAATCCGGGCAGTCAACCTATTATGTTACAAGCGGGCGAGCTGGTGGGACATCTACTCAACCCAGACTTGGATATTGACGCGCCCGAAGCAGACAGTGAGACTCATCAGGTGTATACCGCTAGGGCTGAGACAATGAAAAACTGGGTAGAGATAATGCAGAAGCGGAGTGAAGGAGAAAAGGAGGTATCAAGCAGTAGAGATGAGGAAGTCGATTCTGATACTGGGTCTGTTGATAGTAGTTGCGAGGCCTCGTCTTCTCTGTCGTCGCGCAGCTCGGTCGAGTTGGAGGAGGTACAGGGTGTAGAGGATTCCACATCCCATTGCCGTCGCCAGTCGAAGACTAGGAGGAGCAGTGCAGTTGGAGAAATTCCGGAGATGGTGCCCGCTGCTGCGAATGTGGCAGCTGCGGCGCCTCCGTTGAGTGCTCCACCTTTGGGTCTGAATCCTAGAGCTGCTTCTCCGAGCGCGCCTAAGGCGACTATGGAAGATATTCCAGACAAGGAAGATGATGGCTACGCTTACCGCCTGAATCGTGAACGTATCAGAATCGAGGAGGAGAAGTTGAGAGAAGAAAAAGAAAAATGGCAAGCAGAGCCAAGTCCCTTTGTACCTGCAGCAGTGGAGGAGGAAGCAGACGATTCATCCACAGATTCCATCACCACATCCTCCTCATCCTCATCCACCTCCATATCGTCCTCATCCAAAGAAGAACTCCACTCGGAATCGGGCACATCCCTCCGTCGACCCATCCTCTTGTGCAAGGCCTGAGCAATGGCCTCCACGGGAACAAGATTAGGAACAGAGAGCCACTGACACAAGACAGTGCTTTCACGAATAGACTGTGGGGCAAGGCTGTATCGCCGCTTAGCGACAACAAGCCCGCTGTGCGAAAAGAGACGCTCGACATCAGTACTAGTGGCGGGCGCACTAAGGAAGTCGAGAGCCATATGAGCTAGGGCCTGGAGTGGGGTGATGGTCGAGGACTTTGGTGGTGCAGACTGAGCCCACCAGTACTCAATCGGATCATCGGTCGTTCGTCCACCCATTATGAATTCCTCGAAGGGGTCAACATCGGTAGTAATGGGTCCTCTTCATCATCAGAGGGAAGATCATCATCAGCGTGGGGGGGTTAAGGTGGTGGAGGTGGGCATTTGACCAGTGGCTTGTAGTATTGAGTCCAGACCTTGTGAGCCTCACGGACGGCTTGGTCGGTCCAAGCATCCTCCCACTTCGCCTTCATAAACCAGTGGCGACGGGGTGTAAAACTATGTAACAGAATTAGTCAAGAAACAAAAGATGGTCAACAATAATGCACACATAGCCGTCTTCCACATAATCGAATCATCAGTTAGACTGTAATACTTGTCAAGAACAATAAGCCCGCGCTGAACAGCTTTGCAAATAATGGGCGGAGAGGTGCTGTCGTTGAATACACCCTTCAGCTTGCCGTTGAGCTTGTCCATCTCTGGGATCACGGCATGCAGCATAGGATATTGACTGCTGGATATCTGGACCATCATCTTGTGAAGAGACTGGGGCGGCAAAATCAGGACTGATCAGGGAATCAGACACTAAGAACTCACCTTGAGGATTGGGAGCAGAGCTTCGAGCAGCTGCCACTCCGGCTCACTCAAGAGAAATCGTTTGAGGCGGCGCATCAGACGACGATTGTCATTAAGTTCGGGCGACAAATAAAGCGAGTTGATGGCTTTCTTCAGCTTGAGGGCACGATCCACAACTCCGTACATAGTGTTCCAACGTGTAGGCACGCGCTTCACCATCTTCTTGGCCTGAATATTGCGAAGCTTGCAGTAGCGTTTGAGTGCCTTCTGTAGCAGGCCCTTGTGTGCACAACGATGACCGATTTTGAGGATCTACGACAGAAGTTAGTCATGGGGCAAAAGAGCGCGGCATAGTGAACGCACCTTCTGCATTGCGGACCTCCCAAGCTTCACCTCGTCATCTGTCAGGTCCAGCATAGGCGCACGCGCAGACTCGGCCCACAGTCGCTCAAGTTCTTCCTTCTCCCGCTCGAGTGTCTTCTTCGCCGCCTCCTCATTCCGCTCATCCTCCTCATCTAGTTCATCGTCCTCGGGATCATCCTTCCTAGGGTTTTCGGGTCAGGTCAAGCATAACTGGTCAAATCGCTTAACTTGACCGGACCTAACCGAAATTTTGACCAATAACACTTGACCGGTCATTTAATTTGACCGGTCACGGTCAACGGTCAAGCCCAAAACCTAAATTTTGCTTAACCGCAGATAACCGGTTATGACTGGTTATAGCTGTTACATTTGGTTCGTGCTTTACGAGCACCCCCGTGCTAAATAGCACGGGCAGCATTTCGTAGAGCACAAGAATCCGCTCACACCTCCCGACGATGTAATGCTAGACCAATGTTGCACCGCCGCAAGACAATGAGGGAAGGGATGGGAATTGCACTTGTTTGCTCTCTGCTCATCAGCGTGATGATGGAGACGCCGCCTGCTAGCAAATAGTGCGGCGTAGAGTCGTTTTCATGATGATGTGCTGCCTCACCAGGGCTTACGCGTCGTTCTCGTTGTTATTGTTGCTGGAGAGGAAATCTTCAGATCCGAATTGTGCTGGTGTTGGCGTTGTGGTGGTGGCAGCGTCGTCGTCGTGAAGACGTAGTCGTAGTTTGCGTAGTCGTCGATAGTCCTGCTAATGAAGGTAAATTTGTATCAAATATGGCGAGAAAATTGCGCACCTCTACGACACCGGCTACCAGCAGACAGCACGGTGTCGAGCTATCTAATCATCCAATCTGTGGGGGTCGTGACCATCGTGTTTGGGTACGAGCAGCCTCATTCGAGGGCTTACGCGTCCAGCGGGGCCGCCAGGGCTCTTCAAGCCCGCAGATCCATAGAAAAACCAAAAGAAGAAGGTAGATTAAAGGAGGCGAATGCCTAGAAGACCTGCGTCCCAAGGCCAGGTCTTCGGAAGCTGGGCGTCGCGAGATGGTGGTGGTTGAAGGTCGAGATGTGAGTATTCAGATGATCAGACCGGTGCA
>JADNRX010001088.1:0-14697 GCA_015501595.1 Hymenopellis radicata | reverse complement strand
CCTATCAACAATGAGTACATAGTTAAACAGGATTGGGGAACTTACCGTGAACAAGTGCTGGCCAACACTTACAGCCGCGCTTCCTGATATTGGTGCCGCTAGCACATATAAAGCCAAGGATCTACGGCCGATACCTGCAAGCCGGCCAAGGTCGAGCATGGCCAGTGGTCAGAATCACCCGTCGCCGTCGACCCAGCGCTCCGGGGTCTGTCCAAAGACGTTTCCTTCGCGGTATGGCGGCGGTCTTGGTGAAGACGCCCGTTCGGGCAATGCTGAGTGTGCTGTCGAAGAACAGGGCAGTAATCTGTCCTCTTCCAGTATCCGGAGCAGCGTTGTCATCTTCGCCTTCCCACCGGCGCGAAACCAAATGGGAAAAGGACGCGTCGCGAAGACAACGTCCCGAACATCGCCGCGCAGCGTAGAGGAAAGCATCCCGTAGTCCAGAGGTCTGTCAGAGGCATCAGCAGAACCTAAAACAAATGAAGGAGGTCTCCTTACAATTTTAAATTCCTATGTTGTTAACGAGCGGGCAAAGTCGTCCGAAGAAGTCGTCGCCTTCAGGGTTCGAACCGTTGTGGAGAGGCACAGAGCTAGAGCGAGGGAATGAATAGGTTAGAGAAGGTAGGACAGGTGAACGTTACCGTGAAAGTTTCAAAACGAGTTCCCGACGGCCTGCTCGACATCTGGTAAAAGTTGGGGAATGAGTAGGGCTTATAACGGGCCAGAAGACGACGAACCGAGTAGTAGTAGCAGGCGACAATAACAGAGGACACCAAGCCAAGCGCGGCAATGTCGTCCACGTCGCGCTAGACAGCGCACACAGAAAAAATCTGAGGAAAGTTGAGCGAGCTAGTCGTCGACGACGCAAACAAATAGACATGCCAGAGCGTCGAATACCGATAGAAAAGGCGCTGAGGGAGGGCGGTAGTGAGCAAACCAATCAACGATGATGGTGGGAAGGAGAAAACGTACATGTCACATCAGGGACCTCGTCACGTTTTGAAACGCGTCGGGAACGCGTTGATGAAGGCGGCGGGCACAACAGAGAGACACATCGGGGATAAAGGAAGGATGAAAGTGTGAGGTCAAGTATGGCCATAGACAGCAGATTAGGACTAGTAGGAGAAGGGAAGAATGGGAAAGGGAATGATGGATTCAAGCAGAATCCCATCGCCTTTTATTGCGATTTCCAGCCTCCAGGTTCCATCAGAGACAGAAATACATCCGGGTAACCAACCGCAATGATGCGCGAGCGTCGGACCAAACGAAATCTTTCCAATATTCGGGCGCAGATTGCCCCGCCACACAATCTCGCTTCTGTTCAATTGGCCGCCCTGCACGAAAGACAGCGAGAAGGATACGACTACAGAAATATAAGAGTTGAACTTTCATATAGGTCAGAGCTCAACATACGCAGTGAACCCAAACCAAATGAAACTTACCTCCTCCTCCGAATGCGCCGTAACGAGTTTCCCGTCCTCGAACGAAGCTTCCAACACTCAAAGCGCCGGAATTAGCTGCAGGGTCTACCCCTGAGAATCTGATGGGAGTCATACTGGAGCGCCTGGGCACGGAGCTATTGAAAACTTACTGAATGCACTTTTCACCCGGAGGGTGCAACGCTTCGCGTTGCCAATTAAACCATTTCGAGAACGGAGAAAGGCGCCTGTTTACGTTCTGATATCAGTCAGCACAAAATCAAGCCGTTGAAACGCGGAAAAGGTACGAACCTTTTCAGCATATCAGCGACACAGCGTGAATCGCGCTTTGGCGTTGAATTGATTTCGTGCAGAGGCCAATAAAGAGTCGTAGATAGTGTATTCAGGGTATATACACCTCATACAGTTGTCAGATTAATAGAATCGAGCGGGAAACGAGTATTACCCAAAAGTCTCAGAGGGACGGAGGAGGAAGACGACCACTGGCGTCATTTCCCCACATCCGAGGTCGAGCAGATAAGATTGTTGATGCCCCAGAGACGTCATAGGGTTCCGGAAATCCTCGTGCTATCGATGTGCAGGGTCCTAGATGCCTCCCAGCGCGTCTGACGCGAAAAGTCATCTTCAGAACGTGTTCTCAGGCTCAGCGACCATCGGAATGCGCCTTACGTAAGTCAAAGAGTAATCTCCAGGTGAAATAAAGCTCGCAAGGCATCGAGAGAGCGGGAATGCACGAGGGCGTGTTAGTGTAAGCGTCTTGAACTCGGACATGTGGTGGTTCGAGTTCAAGATCCACCGATCACTTGGGGGTGCCTTAGCCGTATGGCACCATTCAACCACAATGTTTCGCCGCTTATTCCGAGCCCTTAGGACGTCTAGAACGTTGGGAGGACTTGGGTTACCCGCTGAACGTGCGGCGGTAATACATTTCATTGGCTACACGAAATCAACTTGGCGACCCGACGGACATCATCTTCGAGGCACACAATACTGGTTACGCAAGTTTTCGAGGCCGCCAGATCGCATCGTCGCAAGAAGTTGTCGTTGGACGTTTCGGGCATATCATCTCCTCCGTAAGTGTCAAGAGGTGGGATATCTTTGTGTCCGTGTTTTAGTCCAACTTGGGGTACTAACCATGTTTTGGTAGGATCTTATAATATACTCTACAGTGTATTCTGGTAGCCATACAGAGCTCGAACGACGTTTAATTCGTGATATACGCTTTCGTGAGTTTACTAAGTAACACGGGTCTATTCTATTCCTTCTTGACTTTCCCTCATTTTCGCACAAAGGAGTTGTAAGACAATGTGGGTTTCATTACTGCATAGCTACAACATGTAAGAGTACTCCTACACACGATACAATGTATTCTACGAGTCAAAGTTCGCCTTGTGCGAGAATCATGCTCGCAGCCGAACCTCGTCCCAATGGAGACAAAACCAACATCAAAGCAGGGCGAGTCACGGCGGAATCAATGCGTCGCGATATGAACTATACAAGAGTTAGCTCCGAGAAAGTGATCAAATGAGGAAGGCACGAACCGAAATGAACATAGCCCTCGTCAACGTCGCCGTCCTCTAAGCGAAGCAGACATACGCCGTGGACTCGTCTTGGACAAGCAGAAGTCCAATGTCGAAGCCGCCCGAGGATGGAAGTGAAAGGTGGCGCGGAACGTACAGAACCGTCGTTATCCTAGCAGTGCGAAGCGAGGAGCGCGAGCGCAGCGGTGGAAGCGCCGCTGCTCACTGCCATCAAAGCAAGTTCCGGTACTGAGTTATGTCGTTAGTTCAGGAAATGAAGGCGACGAAGATAACGTACAGAGGACGAATTCGTCACCAAGAAGTCCAAAAGCGTCCATAAATCCGGACTCCGTCAGATCCAGATCGCCATCAGCGGCTACAGTTATCCGAAGGCTGCGTGGTTGAGTACAGGTCTGTTGGAATTCCTGGGCGGATTTGGAAGCTCACACTAGCAGACGCCGTAGTAATAGCGGAGAAATGTGAATGGTGTCTTGTGTCGATGGCGGCCCCCCGCAATATGCGTCGATGCGAGACGAGATGAAAGCCGAAGTGTGGCGTAAGGTTTCCGAGAGACGTATTTATCCAAGCCGCGAGGAGTTCGCAGACGGAGTGCAGCGGCGAACAGGCCACTACCCAGTGCGATGGACGGAATATCCAAAGACTGGCCCAAGTAATTAGCTTCGAAACCGAAGTAGAGGAAGAAAACGTACCTTGCGAAATTGGTCACCAACTCGTCCCAATGTGTCTGTAAATCCGGGATCCGTGAGATCCAAATCGACATCAGCGGCGAAATTAACCGAAGGCTGGGGTGATGGTCGTAAGACCACGTTGGAATTCCTAGGGGCCTGGGCGGGTTGAGAAGGTTTAATGTGGGCGTAGCGAACAACGGGGTGGAACGACATCGAAGATAGCGAGCAAGGCCTTGAAAGACTATCCGTAGGCACCAGCATCTCGATGCAGGCGAGATTCCATAGAAGCGTGGCGTTGACATGTGCGGAGACGTCATTATCCCAGCAGTGAACAGCTCGCAGCGGCGCGGAAGCATCACTGTTCAGCGCAGTGAAGGCGATACTATGGCGCTAGAATAACGCGTTAGCGCGGCAATTCTGGGAAGAACAAGGACGTACCTGGAAAAGTTCACCCCGTCAAAACGTCCCAATCCGGTCGGAAAAACCGAATCCAGCAAGATCCAGATCGCCAACAAGGGTGGATAAGTGGCTCTACAGAAGAAATTCGCGTGAAATTTGATGGTAACAGGACGATTGAACTGACGAAAGAGGTCAGAATGCAACCTGAAGTTTATAATAAGAATTCGCACCTTTTCCCAGAAAAAAAGCCGGGCCGGCGAGGCCACCACCGCTGTAGTCATCACAAGATCTCGTGTTCCGAAGACAGGGCGCTGCTCGTCGAGTGGGTTGAATGTGTGAGGAGGCGGCGAAGCCGCCTCCCGCAGTCTAGTGGAAAGTTATAAGAACAGGAATACCGCGCCATGCAGAGTAAAACGTACCGAATTTAATGCCGATGCACATCAGATCTAATGAGCATGGGTAAGAGAGTAAACCTCAAAATGAGCTCGAAACACACACCTTTTCGCATGGGCCAACGGCCGGTCCGGCGAGGACAGCCACGCCTGACGAAGAGTCAACTTTGCTGTTTCCAAGGCAACGAGGTCGTTTCACATCAGCTAGCTTCTCAAGGCGGTGGCGCCGTGTCTGTACGCGTTGTCTTCTTGGATCGGCCTGGAAATCGTAAACGGGGCCGAGAAACAAATACTCGGTTCTTCGAGGTACGTCCGTCAAGCAAATCTACGCTCAGAATGAACTCAAAAATGATGCGAAAAAGAGCTGTAAAACGCACATTTTCCTAAAATCCAAGCCTGGCCGGCGAGGCCGTCCACGCTGCTCTAATATCTGGGCTGCGTTATTCGCGTCTGAAAGTCGTTTATAGAAGAGGAGTTTGATGTTATACAAGGCGCCGTAGGCGCTGGCGCGTCGTGTCTGCGGGCAATGAGATTCGTGCGCAAAGTAGATGATGGTAGAAGGCTAACCATCAAGTTGCCGGATTGGGATTCAACGCGATCGACGTCTTCTGCCTCTGCCCGTCATGTCGCCCCGGCGTCTTAATAACCGACCCTTTGCGTCTTTCACGTTCGGCTCCTTTTGATGCTGATGGGTGTCTGCAGGTCCATCCTGCGTCAGTTCTTTTCGAATAATGTCTAACGCGACCACGCACCTTGGAACACTGTCTTCGCCAAGGCCCAATCTTGCTCCTGTTTTTCTTCACTTTCTTCTCTCAGAAATCCGACCTTGGTTCTCGACGAATTGAGTCGGTCTCCCTCTTTGAAACGTGTCAACCGTGCCTCGTATGACTCCTACTGGACGTACCATCTCGCGACGCTGCCCGACTTCTCAGACTTGCTGCAACTTTTGACCGCGGATCTCGACGCATGGAGCGAGTCCGCCGTTCGACGCCGCTAGAACTGTCGCCACAAACACACTTTCTGCCCGGTAATTTCGATATTCCCGTCGACACCGTGAAGACTACTAAATATCAGCCTGCGAACGGGATGCTGGAACATACTGTGCTTACCGACTACAGGAAACGGCACTATCTGTTGAATTGTTAGCTTCCAAGTGATGATAGCATCGAGGTGAACTTGCTCGTCTTGCCGCGAACAATGCTAACGTGACGCCAGTTCCAAGAACGCGCTGAGACGATAGAATTTCAGCAGACGAGCGGACTGAAGGCAAAGACGAGCTTACAGCAGCCTATATGCGTTTTGAGCGTCGATGTTGTTCGTGGAGGTGACGGTAAGAGGGAAAGGCAGAATGGGGAGTCCAAGCTGACATTCGTGCACAGATCGAATTCAGGACCCCGCCGGATGAATCTTCCCGTGTGTAAGATGCGTGTTAGCGCCCGATCGTTGCCTTGACAAACGCTTTGCTCAGGTCCCCGTCTTGAGGATATTCTGTGGCGTGGATAATTCACGAAGGTACTTATATTCCTCCAAGTATCCAACTTGCTACTGACTCCTAGCGCGTCAAGGAGCGCTTGAACCAAGCTTTCAAAACATGTATTTACTGAGTCGAGGTACGTGTCGTCATTCTGTAATATTCTTTGGATCAGTAACCAAACCTGCCCTGCAGTTTACAGGAAGTGCGGCTAATATCACATTTGTTTTCTTGAGCTACGCTACTCCAGACGCCAGCTAGAATAATGATATGTGTATCTATCGATTCGTAATGACAAGCCGCGTCGAACTACACCATGGGAGCGAAGAGACGCTGAGATTAACAGTTTCGCCACATTATCTAGTTCTGATGCGACGGAGTGCGCGCACTGCGCATGAGTCACTCGCTTAGTGATTCCGGGCCCGGACGCGCACCCACTAAATCAAACCTTAACTGGAAGCGCATATAAAGCATGTCGGAAACCAAGAGCAGTTCATCACCCACCTTTCCTTCCTGCCATTATGCTGTCACTATGCTTCACCGTTGTTCGCTCCTGTTATCGTCACTCATCTCCACGCCGTGTCTGTCTCCACCACTGTGGTTTCGGCTCTCTTGATGGTCCGTGTTGTCCCTCTCAACGATGGTGTTGAATTCCAAGTTTGGGTGTGTACAGGTATTCCTTCTCGTTCATGATCCTCATTGACTCACTTGTCCTCCAGTATGTTGTCAGACCAGGACGTCTTTCTGTGACCGATATCTAGGTGTTTCGCTTGTTTCCTGCCCTGGATTCGTGTGCTTCAAGTAAGTCCCATTCGCTGTTAAGTACCCTTACCATGCTCTGACTGTTTCTCTTGATTTAGAACCACGACGACTATGACACTCTGACCGCCTTTAGGTGTTTCTCTTGCTTTCTGCCGTTGATTCGCGTGCTTCAGTGCTGCGAATTCGATGACAGCACGGTACGTCGCGGTGACTCGCGCGAGATTCACTCATTCAACCTTTTAGCCGTCCGTGTGTGCTGGGGCAAATACCACAGCTTCGGCTGCCCAAGACGGGGCCTGTGCGAGCCAGGATTTGGGATGGTGGGGGTCATTTTGCCTCCATCCGAACCGACCTTGCGCACAGGTGGTATTTAGCCTGGTATCCTGCCCGCCCTCCCTGGAGCAGCGTAATCAGCACCCGAGACTTGTTTTTTTTAAATTGTAGCTGTGAGAGATCTACTGCTGCACTCACCAGCCCCATGCCTGGGTAACGGACCTCTTCCGGTTTGGATCTCGGCCGAGAAGACCAGCTCGACTTAGCAGGGCACTATGATCCTAGTGGCGAGTAGTTTAAATTACCATATTAGGACTACTGTAGTACAAAATATATTGATTTGCCCAACACACGTCTGATTTGAACACGAAACTTTTCATTTGAGAATACCACACCACGCCTCTGAATTGAACCCGCGACCCGCACGAAGCACAGCCGCATGACGCGAAGAGGCAAGCACAGCCACACGCAGCCGAGGAGGAGATGACCCGCCCATGAAGAGACACACGAAGAGGAGACGACACCCCACGTAACACAGCCATACGTCGAAGCACGCCCGAAGAAGACACCCCTCACCGCCCGAAGAAGACATCCCTCAGAGTCACCGCCCGCAGAAGACATCTCCTCACACGACCACCCGAAGACATCTCCTCACCCCACGAACGAGTAAGCACCACACGATGGAGACCACCCGAAGAAGTACTCCTCACCCGTTGCCCAGAGTCTCGCGGCGTCGCAGGAGAGGAAGCTAGCGACTGGACACTCTCGTGCTGCTTCTTCTCGTGTTGATCACTGGAGGATGCATCCGGCGGAGAAGGCGACCGAGGTCTCTTCCGCGAGTCTAATGTCTTCTCGCAGGGAGACGACCTATAGGGAGTCTTCATTAGAAACCATGCAGGCATCCGGGGAGTAAACCGACTCACATAGTGTGTACAAAAGAGGGGGGCAATGTAGAACCATGTGGGCTCTAGTCAGTCTCCTTTATACAAAGCGGCATTTACGTTTCGACAAAGCTCCGAAAGGACAATCGCCGCCATAATATGGAATGATTTCGGGCACCCAAAATGGAGGAGGGTGGGGCGCTAACAGTGTGATCGCAACCTTTCTCCTTCGGGGTCTGGTAGAGGCGTGGTAGGCAATCAATTTCCCGGGCATCCTCGAGAGTGGGAAGAAATTAAAGCTCGACTGTGGACGCGTTTCAGATTTAGATGTAGTCGCGCTGTGCTATTACTAAAGGTGAGGTTAGCAAGGCTTTCTGCTATCCCGGTATTGGTTGAGGCTCACCTTGTAAAACAACATTATAATAAATTGAACATAGAATGCGAGCCAAACCAATATTCGACGTTCAGCTGCAAAGAAAATGCGACCACTCTCCTATTGACGGTGCAACAGTCTTGAGCTGAAGACACAGTGATGGTTATGGTTGGAAATAGTGACCCTAACCCTAGGCTAAGTCATAATTCTATACCTCCGTTCCACGTGACTGCAGACGCGTCTTCGGGTGTGCAACTCTTGACGTGACTGCAGACGTGTCTTGGGGTGTGCGACTCTTGGAGGCGTGTACCCAGCGCTCCAGCTGCATGCTTTCTGAAAACCCCACAATACGCGTAACTTCTCTGGAGGAAAACGTATGACAGTGTGTCCTCTCGCGGGTCATTCCTCAGCTTCTCTTTGATCTAGTTGGGCACATGGACGAAGATATACAGGAGCAGGAACCACACTAATCTGCGCTTGACATTCACAGGTAAACATTTTAGCGCTATCCGTGGCCACACATTCCCGGGCCGGAATTCCGATAAACGGAGTCCCAGTAGCCCGAATGCTTCTCTACTTTTAGGCGTCCATACATATCGCTTGTGAAGAAGTTTGAGCACGGCGATCAGACGACTAGTTGAAGGTTGATGGTTTGTCAATGTGGATTTCGCCGGCGGCGGCGGTGGCGCTGGGAACCTCTGTTATTGGAATCCAAACAAACATATCCTACATACAGCGGAGCCTCGAGCCATACATGACATCTCGCGGTATACCAACACTGTTCTTCCGCGACATCCTACGGAATCGAGGCCAGCCAGCTCTGCTTTCGATCCATATTGACTAGCTTGTAAACGTTTCAACCTCGCGGGTTATGTACAGCGCTTCAGGGCTGTAATAACCTGTGGTATTGCCCATACCGACACCGACAACACTTCCAGTCGCAAATTCATCCCGCTCCTTCTCCTTCCCACGAGAAAGCGAGGACATGGTGAACTCGCAATCGGACGTGACGGTCTACGGTGTGGTCAGAGCCACACGAGCGCTTCTCACCCTGACGACTCACTCGAAGTTTCCTCCCCATCGACGATGAGGTGAGCGGGATATCGGACGGGTTCTCGAATCCATGCCGAGATGTCGTACGGGAATTCAGGCTACGTGGCTGTTAGGTCAATTCAACGCAGAGAGAAATGGCGGATATACCTAGACAGAAGTGTATTCGTGTACGCTGAAGGCATGAACACTCGTCAGGAGGAGAAGCAGATCAAGCACGAAGGATACGAACCTTTGCCCAAGAAGAAACACAACGCGAACGTCCACATCGTTGTAGGAGCCGCCAGGTTCGTTACAAACGCAGCAAGAGCAACGACACTCGTGAATATTCCATTGTTGATTGTGAGCACGATTAGCTTGTTGACAATACCATTCGTTCTATCATGGATCATGTTAGTTTGAAGCCTCACTGTCATGATATCGTACCTTTCATGTCCGGACTTTCGGATGTGTAAGTAGTAGCACAGGCTTAGAGTGATGATGATGTCGGTGGCAGCCACAATCGCAAAGCACGCTGAAACGACGTGTTCGGATCCAGTCGGCGTCTCCGCGAAGTTTGGGAACCGTAGTCTATATGAGTGAGTGATCGAATCACTGTGTCAATGAGTTCTAGATGAAAACGCACCCTTGAATTGTTACAGCTAAGGTCATGAGAATAGATCATCAGTCCACTGATGCACTAGAGGCAGAAGAAGAAGACACACCGAAAGAGAGCCCCAGTTGCGCGACCGCCAAAGAGCACTGAAACAGTTTCACGGTCTGCGCATAATCGGACGAAGACCAGACCACGCACGATAACAGAAAACAGAAGCATGTTCCTATCACTCACTGCATCAAGCCACTGTCAAGTCTGAGAAGATTGAAGGAGAGCGATCACGCACTGATATAGATTCTCCATGCGAAGAATCTAGGTTGTGATAAGTTATGAGATCAAGGCACTTGACTTGGGCAGCAGACGTACGTTTGAACGATTGCGCCTTCGATGCCCTGTTCAGAAACCCGTTAAAAACAGAACGAGCGCCAGCCTTCTAAGGAACCCACGTTAATGAGAGGTGGAACCTACAGCACGTTGGTGAAAGGGGTGCATATCATGAAGGGTACCGCAAACACGCACGAGAAGACTCCTACAAACACCCCAAGAGTCAGAAGCGGACAGGCCTCAACGCCGGCGAAAAAGACACACCAGACGAGGGTGGACAATGCGGCCACATCGCTCTCATGTATGATGAGGTAGTAGTACATCGCGTGCGAGGTCATGCATTGCGTGCAAGTCTCGAGAAGCCTACGAAGTGTTCATTGACGAAACGACGTCGGTGGATGTGACTGACCAGACGGAAGCGACCTGAAAGTGCGATGCAATACATTACTCAGATGAATGTATACGGTACGACTTGAGGGGACACACCGCAACCTTGAGCCATATCGTGTCCGTCGGATACCGACTAAAGTACTGGTACAGCTGGAGACACGTTATGCCATAGATTCTAAACAGCCTTTGAGAAGGAGGAGACTACGTAGAATCGTAGAACGCACGGAGTAGAAACCATGAAACCGATGAGCATAGCGCCAAGCGTTGCATGTGGGCGACATGGTGGCGAAGAAGACAGCTGCCAAGCTGCGAGCATACTTCCGCAATTATATTTAAGTGTGGAATGCTGTTGATATCAAGATCAACGCGGGACTGCAGTCGCGTTGATCAGTGGCGTTGCCGTAACCCGGTAAAAGGTCGGTTGATAATCGATAGTAACCGCTCGAGCTGGACTTGTGAGAGAGGTCTTCAATCATCGGTGCTCTGAGAATAGGCTGACGGGGAAAGGTAGCCAATCTAGGCATTTCGTTGTCTATGTCTGTCCGCCGAATGGAGGTGTTGACAGTATTACCCGTCATGATCAACATTAGGAACCGGGTTCGACGCCTTCAAGTCCGCTGGTAATACGAGAGTCCTGGGCGAGACCGGGGAAAGACGGAGGACGGACAAAACGCGACGATTCGCTGTTGATGGTCGGAGTAAAGAGAGCCTTGACCTGGACTGATCGACATTACAACCTCACGTGGGCAAGTGTCGACATGACTCTCAAACTGCAGAACAACCTGGTAACTTGCAACTTGGGCTAGACGGACCAAACGTAACGCCCGACTTGAGGTAAGGAACAGGAGACTTGGAGTTACTTGCGCCGAATGGCTTGAATACGTATACATGTAAGTAACACTTCTGCTTCGTTCTATTAATCTAACATTGATGATGTCCAGAGACATCTGCTGGCATACGTCTACGCCAGATCATAAGGCAAGACCTGACACATCGCTCGAGAGCGGTGGTATTTTATACCAGTCTTCCTCGGTACTTGTGGCTATGGCCGTACGCGATGCCTGCAAAGCCATCAATATGATACTACTAGTCTGCCCCGGTCGTTGACGTACGTTATCCCTTGTCTCCTTGTCGACCGTATACCTGCTCCGGGACCGGGAGGCACGACGTATATCAATGGTAGACATTTCTTGTGCCTCTAAACGCGCACGGGAGCTACTTCTAGTATTCAGACTGTGACGACATGAGTACTTGAGGATGAGATGCGCGAGCTTGGACTTGCCTAGACAGGAGTGTGTTCGTGTATACTGTGGGAGCGTGAGCCGGAGTCGACGGTGACTAGTAGAAAAAGAACAGACCCTTTCCCAAAATCAAGCACAGTGTAAACGAGAGCATCGTCTTTGGAGCAGCAAGTTTCACGATAAAAGCGGCGAGTGCGATGAAACTGCAAGGCATGATTTACATCCATGAGGGATAACCTCGAGAAGAAACCTACCATGTAAGTAGACCATTGTTGATTGTGACCAAGATAATCTTGTTCACGATGCTATTGGTCCTGGACACGACTGAGTCAAACGAGGAAGAAGAAAACTGACAAAGGCTACGGACCTGGCGTGCCCAGTCTTTCTGATGTGAAGGAAGTAGCAGAGGCTGCTCGTGATTACGATGTCGACTGCAGCAACTGTAGCGAATGTTGCAGCAGTGAGTGCCTGAGCGCTGCGTAAGGGATGCACAAGAGGGGATAAGACGGAACGCACATCGAAGTAGGACGGAGAGTCATGACAGTCGAATGCCGTAGTCTGGCAGGTATCAATAACCTTTTAGCCGGACTCTATTCATCCTTACCCGATGATTGATACGGCTGTAGGAAAAGGAGAAACGGTATCAGTCAAGCTCAATCATTCTCCGAAGTAATCATACCAGTCGCTAACGCTAACAACTTATCTGTCAGACAAGATTAGACGGAACAGTTCAACCGAGCGCACCAAATTGAGCCACGGCTAGAGTGCTCTAAGAAAGATTGCATCAGTCACGATGCTACAGATACAATACAAAGACAGCACGAACAATGAGAGCCAACAGAA
The DNA here is from genome assembly GCA_015501595.1 of Hymenopellis radicata. NCBI lineage: Eukaryota > Fungi > Basidiomycota > Agaricomycetes > Agaricales > Physalacriaceae > Hymenopellis > Hymenopellis radicata. The sequence continues at coordinate 2,055 of JADNRX010001088.1, read as the reverse complement.
GGCGGTTATTGTCGCTCACTTCAATTCAAATCTCAGTGTTGACAACAACAGAGTGCTTTGATGACGCACTGATGTATACACGCTTTGCGAAAAAGCTGTACCAGAATAAGTATGTTGGACATTATACACGTAGAAGGAGACACCCACAATTGTATCACCATCCCAGCCAATCCCTAGACGATGTCGCGTACTTATCAGCCGAAGGAAAAACGCATTCCCAGCATAAATTCTTACATTCGTGAAAGCGGGGACCTACAGAATTATTCGCATCGGAAAAGATCTCTTTTCACAAGAGATTACGCACCAAGAGACTCCTGGAGATGGCTAGTCAGCAGCCTGAGGTCTAACGCCACGCTGTAAACGCACCAGACTAGGTGGGTACCAGCCAGAGGATCACCAGCGCGAAGGATAAGGTAGTAGTACACGGCATGGCTGCTTATACATTGGTCGAAAGTTTCAAGGAGCCTGTTATGTCTTATATTCAGCAGCTGGAGTCCTATAAGCACGCCCAACATACCAGACGAACGCGACCTAGGTCGTGTCAGTATACCGTTAAAGGACAGACGACCACAGACGAACCGCGCTCTTCAGTAGCAGAGGGTCCTGCATATACGTCGTGAAATACTGCGTCGCCTGTAGACAAGTGATTCCATATATCCTTTCCGATAGCGTCAGCCGAATTGAACACGACGAGTCATGGCGATCACATACGGTGTCGAGATCATGAAACCGATAAGAAAGGCCCCAAGAGTATCGTGTGGTGGGGACATTCTGCTGGCGAATGGAGAGGCATCTCGCTTGTGAGCGGGGCAGACATTTTGCTGGTTAGAACCTCCACGCATCAAACGGCTTTTAAGTAAAATAGACTCATCAACGCGTGATAGCAGCGCGGATCCAAGCTACGAATGATCATCAAGCGCGGGGTGGAATCAATCTATTCGATTGAATACCGGGAACTGTCATGAGAGAACGGTGGTCGGGGGTGCAATATCAAAAAAGAGGGGAACTCGCCAATGCATTGAACCTTGACAAGAGAAGTGATGTGAGTATCCTCGAAACGTGTGTCCAAGAGAGCGTTGATAAGTCTCCAATGATATCTGTGTGTCTTGGAAGCAGACACGATAGTCCAGAGTAAAATAAGTCCCGAAGGATTCCATCATTTATGAGAAGCGAGTTCGGGTCTACCATGGGACGTGGTATATCCGAGTATTTTTACATCCCCTGAAATCATAGAGGACTGGCAGTCTGTTGAATTTGATCAGAACAACCCATGTCGACGTGCTGGAGAAAGGGACATAAGCCGCCGGCATCGCTTGCCTGTTATGTGCCGTGCTCCCACGGTCCATTTCAACAACATTCTTCCTTAATCCTTCCTGCCTCCTTCCTTGCTCCCAGCCCAATCCACAACCGGATGATATCGGTGCTTGCCTGTTCTACGGACGAAGACCCCGGAGGATCTATCAGTCTCGCTATTACACATTTCAACCTTTTTCTAGTCCTATTTCTCCGGTATACTCTTCCTCCATCGAAGACGACGATGAAGCGTTACACCATTTGGCCACAAAGGGAATCCACGGATCCTCAGAATCGTCTGCACCCATGTCTGCGTCTATCCTCATCGCTTCCGCCAACCCCTCCGCGCCAATGCCATATATCTCGCGTTCCACATCAGGTTATTTCGTTTCGAACGAAAGACGCCTCACGGCTTCTTTAATACAAATCGACAGGTGAAATTCTTGTCTCTGCCAACATCAGTCGCTGGAACCTCCCAATAGATATTGCTCCACCCACTTCACCATGCAGCCGTCCTCCGCTGGGAATCATCCCAAGGATACACGCTGCAGTCATGAAAGGAGTCGTGTTTCAAAGTAAAGCTGGAGATCGACTTCGAAGGTCCATACGTCCGAATGATAGGGATCCAAATTGCCGGTGACGCGAAATGTCCTTACCAACATCGTACAGGCCAAGTCTACGAATTGTCCTGACTCAGGCAATGAAGAAGCCCATTCAGCGTACGACTATCCGAACATCACGTCGTATCATCATCATTAATTA
>JADNRX010001087.1:0-14716 GCA_015501595.1 Hymenopellis radicata | reverse complement strand
CAGACCAGCTGCACACAATTGTCTCCTGACCGACCCAATGTTCCGACTCGGCGCTCGTCAAGTAAACTCTCGCAGTCGGCATCGGGCGCGCCCTCCAACGGGCAGGTATACCACACGGGAAGAAGAACACAGACGACGAAGGAAGCGAGGAGAACTCCCTGATCAAGATCTAGATCTGGCTTTTCCATGAGCCGTAAAAAAAAAAGTGAGAGGAATAGAAGAGGCACGTACCAACTTTATCTTGGTCCTCATCCTAACGAGGACACCAGGCCGACTCCGTAGTCTTCGCAAATGATGCCCGCCTTCGAAAACAAAGTAAGAGCGTCATCGAGCGCAATTTTCGTCTGGTCACCGTCAACGAAGCCACCACGGTTCAACGTTCATCTCTAACATATCAGGTACGTACCTCGGTAACTTTTGAGCAACTTGCAGTAACGACGCCATGTAGAGTCCTGCGTGTTCCTCGCCTCCTGCAGTACGCGCTGAGAGGGTCGGCGGTGAAGGTGCTTCGGGGTACAGGTTCTTAAGGTCGATTTGGGATATAAGGGCGCGATTTTGACAGGCAGAGAATGGTTAGAATAGAAGTCGAATAATATTCGACACTGTAAAATACATGTGTCGTTGTGTATACTGTTCCCAGGCGTAACTCTTCAGATCAATGAAACTGAAAGTGAGGTGAACATACCTGAAAAGCGGGACCAACCGCGTGTTTAGCATGTCCGCAAGCACTCCCAATGGTTCTAACACTCGCTCCCTACACATCAAGACCGTCTAAGAAGTAGTAACACGTACCTGGAGCATCGCAATGTTAATAAAGTTCAGAGCCAGTGACCGAAATATCCGCACTCAGCAGAACACGCGGTTCTGTCGTTATGTCCATGTTAACATTCTTGAAACGTCGACACGATATACGCAAAACCTTATCCACGGTGAGCCGAAAATCACTCTGAGTCATTTCAACAAAAGCTTACCTCCAAATTCCGATTGTTTCCGCGCTATCAACGCCCTTCATAGCTTCTGCGCATGTCCGCGGTCGGCGCAGAAAGTGTAGACGTCGTTGTCGCGGAATCTCGGAGCGACGCGTTCGAGGTCGTGTCGTGGTAAGCAGGCCATGCTGTAATTTGAGGGGTAATGCAGTGGTTACAACCACTGATGGCCTTTCCATAATGTGTGGTTAGAACCACCAAAATCCTGACCCTAGCTCAGCCTCAGTGGAACCCTACAGGCCTCACCACCTTTAATATATTAATACTAGTTCATGGTAATACTCGTCTCCAGATCACAATCCAAAACCGCTCGAAAAAGACCGGCAACTTCCGTATATATTCCCACGCTTTGTGCAGTCTACTGGCAGGCACGGCGTGCGCTGGCTACAGGGCTGCACAGCAGCAATGTATGGCATCCACTTCCCAAAATTGCTCTATATATGTCTCCTGTATACATGAATATAATTTTTGCTTGAAGCCCAGCCAGGAATCGTTGGATGGCGCGCTACTACCTTGGATGCGCTTTTTCGGCATTTGCCGGAACGATTCCCACGCTCAAACTGGGCACTATTGGGCGGGCGCATGCGCTGGTGGCCTGATACAGACCTCTAGCATTCACCGATTCAAATGTCATATAATAGTCTTGCGTTGAATACATCTATTCTACTAGTTTCTTGCTCGAAACCCGCCCAAGAATCGCTGGATGGCGCATCGCTAGGTTGGATGCACCTTTTCGGCATTTTCCGAGATCCATTCCCACGCCCACTACATGCACAGCGCCTGAATAATAATAGAGAACGCAAATCAGGGCGCACCGGTAATCTACCGGTTACTTCCATCTGAAATTGCCACTCAGATATTTGGCACCCACCGTGTGTGAGCAGGCGGGACACCAGGTCCCTGTAGAATTCTCTAAAATGAGGATTAATCAGTTACTTCGAGGTTTGTGATTTCTCAGAATTTTCCGTGTCCTTCCTGACCCGCCATTACGGCTGAATGTTTCGGTCCAAAGAAAAGTGCTACTTGGTGCAGCCGTCGTGCGCGACGGCGGGGCTTGCGGGCCTCGGAAATATTCGGGAATGTGAGATTGGGATCCAGTCTAGAAGGTCCAGCTTACTCTAGGTTCATGGCTTTAGTCGACGAGACGGTATAAAATCAGTCTAATTAAAGTCTAATAAAGTCTGATGAAGAGCGAATATCCGATCGGGCGTCGGGAGGCAGCATTCGGGACGTCGGGCTTCCGAGGCCTCAGAAATGTCTTGTAAAATCATCTTTTAATAGACTCTATATATGTACACAAGCTCGGGCTGGTACCTGTACCGGGTGAGTTAAAGTCCAATTGAAGTCTAATGAACTGAAAGGCTAAGGTAGTTACACTGCCTCGTACGAGCATCTTAGCTCCTACCTCGTCAACTTTCTTCACCTCTCGCACCCTGGGCCGGCGTTCGTCTTGGCGTTGACTTCTACGGTACGTGGCTCTGTCATTCTGTCACAAATAAATGTATTGAGTGTGTTTAACCCAACCAGAATTTCCCGACGCTGTTCCAACCGTCCGTCGAACGAAATTCGACATTCGCGCAAGCCGGATCGTTCTCCTACTCTGACGCGACTGGCCTGCCGTCCCAGATGTCTATCCTCCTACTCAACCTATTTCCAGGCGCCCGGACTCACAGCGACGTCGTCAACGTCCACGACGAGGAGGCTGTCCCAATCGGGCAAGCCATCTTGTCCTCTCACCACGACTATTAATCTCGCTCGTCCCGTTCCACGCTCTGATGAGAGCTTTCGATGCCGCTAATATTGCAGCATTCTCCTCGTTGACGCGAGGAGTGGGCTAGTCCGGGAGCACAAGCATCCTCTTGGCTTTAAAACCGTCGTCGTCGTCTGCTGGCGCCAAATCACCACATCCGCCGCGCTGGTCTACGACGTAAGCCCGTTAAAGGCCGTCTTTTCGGCAACCCGTCATCGACGCGGATTTGGACGATGGAGACGGCTGTATGGGCCGTCTGGTAGTTTTGTCGTGAGCGTCTGCTGGCGACGCCGACAATAAGTGCGTCCTCGAATTCAAACTGAAGATCCTTTGCTTATTCTCCGTGCTCTTTCCTAGTTCCCTAGGAACTGGTCTCCATGCGACACCAACGTCTCTTCTCGGCGTAAGCCCTGGTCGGCAGGCAGCTATCTTCATTCCAATATCTCACAAGGATCGCGCCACCAACCCACGTCTGAAGTGGCGGCGACGAACAAAATGACGGCGGACTCGCCAGCTGACGAAACGACGGCGAATTCGATTTTATCATCTCGTTGTATATTTGGCCCATCCACCATCAAATCCCCCTCGCTAAAGGGTAGCCTCGGGAGGTTCGAATCCTCCGAGGGAATATTCTATCCTGCCAGCACCTAATCGATCGTATGCTGGGTCGGCGTGCGCTGCTCTGTTGAGCGGCGCCATCGCCATCCCGCATGAGCGACGTAATATGCGCGCACGGACCATGGTCCGTGCGTCGGGCGGAGTCCAAAGCGTTCGTCCGATTATTTGCATTGCACTCTTTTCTCCCACTCGAATTTCAGTTCTTCTGTGCCTCCATGGCTAGGAGACTGCGGTGACAGAGACAATTGTGGGGTGTCGTCAGTCAGCTGGAGACCATCGTCGTCGTCGCTGTCAGCGACGACGACACGCGAGGTGCATTGTCGTTTCCGTGGTTTTCATTGGCTTCGTTGCTAAATTTTCACATGCCGTAGCAATGGTCACCAACGCCGCTTTCCAGCGTAAGCCCTGGTCGACAGGCAGCCATCTTATACCTGTCGAGAAACGATCGTGACACGTCTAAATCGGTGGCGGTGTCGACCGCAACGACGACGCGAACGCAACAAGGGAGGCAAACAAAACAACGGCGCACTCATATCACCGCACATTCCATCCACCATCAAATCCCCCCGCTAAAGGGTAGCTCGGGAGGTTCGAATCCTCCGAGGGGGAATTATCCATTCTACCCTCCTCCTCAATCCTCTGTGCAAGCCAATTCCATCCATTGTCGGCGGCGGCATTGCCAACGCTGCGCATGGACCATTTTCCATGTTTCCGCTGCATTTTTGAGCCTGGTATGCGAGGCGCACAATTGTGCGCCTCGCGCCAGTCCAAAATATCATAACGCCATGCCTCTGATATCATCCATACACTCCTTCAATTCTCCCAGCTTCGCCGCCGTGGGCAGCGTTCTAGGCGCACCGTATATACCTGCTAGCTGTCCAGATTTGGACAATTTTTTAATTACCCTATATGTCTCGCTGCTTAATCAAGTGTTACCGTGGCCTTCATGTAACGAATATGGGAGTTTTTGGCTCAAGGCTAGTGCCGGGAACCTCCCAAATGTAGGCGGGCCTCTGGCTGTTAATAAGCACTAATTTGCACTAATGCATGGCTACTCGATGGGTGTTATAAGCACAGGATATGGAAAATGCCTCTGTGATTATAACCAGAGATTTATGGTAATGCTTGCTGCAATGGTTGTGGTAAGAGAGCAAGTCCCAATTCGGACTAACCGAGTGATCGACGGGACTTGTGCTGGTACTCTCACCACGCCGACCTCAAATTCTCACGTCCAATAAATTCTGACTGTCTCTTCACCTGCATGTGCCTCTCCCGGTTCGGAATTTACTCTTCAAGATTCCCGTCACATATCCCGACGGTCCTAGGGGCGCGACAACGCGTTAAACGCGTCTTATTCTGCTTTTTACCTTGACCTCGCGTTCCGTTGCCGTTAACTTCGACTTATATTATCTATGACGAGCGCTGCGGGTGCCTCTTGAAGGCAATCTTATCGTGTCGGGACCGGCAGCCTGGGAACTTGGACTGGGGCGCTGACGCGGCCTTGCACACTTGCCTCCATCCCTCATCTCGATTTTCCCGGACGTCATCTTTCTTGGAAATCTCCTCGGCGGCGTTAATTGCGCATTTGTATACTTTAATTGACGTCGTATTATCCTCGCAGAATAGGCTGGGCTCTGGAATTCTGGTCTAAGGCACTCAGGTGGATTTACATTCAACAAACAGGAACGTAACCCTTCTGTTTATCGGCAGCGCTGACGCATTTCAATAGACTCCATTTGCGACCGCATGGATCCGCAGATCTCGCGGTCTGGTGATTTTAGCGCCAGGAGCAAGTTCGCGCCGTGGAACCCTCCTTCTTTTCGTTATGGCTTCTTTATTTACGTGGCGGTGTTACCATGGCCTGGGTTACGACTGAGTCAAGCATGTGGATTCGCGAACGTTCGACCTCGGAAACCTTTCGCGTTGACGAGATCTCGATTCGGACTTGGGGAGGTGCGTTCATGTTGTGATTAACGTCTCGTCTCAACGAGCTCATACATTTCTCAGATCTTCTCTCACTATTCCTCGACTCGCCTCTCTATTATTCGGCTCTTCATACTTTCAATTCAACGACATTCAAAACACCAACTTACGTGTGGCGTCGATTCCAACATTCGACTAATTCGGGTTCGCAAACTTAAATGGACGCCCTAGAAACGACCACGTCACTCCGCTCTAATACCCATCTCCACGGAGCCTCGCAGATCTGGATCTCGCCCGAATCATTTTGGGATATAAGCCAGGGCGTCAGGATAATCCCCCATTTCCTTTCTTCCTCTTCCCCCACTTCGACCTCACCACGACCACTATGGCTCTGACTACGACGTCGCTGTGCTGCCGCCTACGTCGGGATCGTCGACTCGTCTTGTCGAGGTGAGTCATTTCCTTAAGGCGGCCATGTTGAACTTTCCGCTCATCGTTGTGCAGGTGTCGGGATGTTGGATTTGGCATTCTCGCAGTATTGCCAGACGTCACTCGAAACGGCGCCGCCGCCCTCGGTAAGCTATTTCTTGCCATGGTGTTCAACCTCGAACCAATGCCATGCGGACGTGCTTTGCAGGCTGCGTGACTTTTGTCTAGCCATGACTCTCGCCCGACGCACTTCCCACCGACATCACCGACGACTTCAACTGCGATGTGACTCGACGACGTTGATTTTGCTGACCACGGTAGGTCCATGTTCGGATTGATTGTTCTTTGAGTTACCTTTGCTTAGCCACATCGACTCATCCATTCAAGACTTTGATCACGGACTCTTTACCCTCTTCCTCGACTACGTACCGGTCAGTTACGGTCTTACTCATTGTTAACAATGTTGTTGACATCGCCTTGTGTCTAGACGTCGACCACCTCGTCGTCATCGGGATTCGGCAGGACGTCGATGTTGGTCTTGTCCTTCGTTGGACACTGTCAAGCCTTCGCCGACGTCTCGACCTCATATGTTCATCTTTCTTCTATCAAGTGTTCATGCTTCACTAACTACTTACATGTAGCCTTACCGTTGGACTTTGGTTCTATTTCGGCTCATCGTCGAGGTAAGTTTACCTTCCCCCGTGTCGTCGGTTCAACGTACTAACAACTTGCAAGTTGCAGTCATCGACCCCCACATCAACCTCTTGCCTTTGTCGACGTCGAGTCTTCGTCGCCGCCGTTGTTGGTAAGTCTCATCCTTCATTTACTTGATCATCGAGTCACCTTTCATCAAGGTCATCGTCGACGACTCGACTATCATCATTCGTTGTCTTGTATGTCCTCACCATGTTCACGTTCGTCTCAGATGTTAATGAGCTTTTTCTTCATTAACAGGTCCTCATCAACATTGACAGCGCTGTTCATTGCCGACTGACTGTGAGTCGCAAAGTCTTCTCCTACCGGTACGTGGTCAAGTTTCCTTCGTTCGCGATGTCTCTGATTGTTCATACAATTGTGAAGGATCTAGCAAGTACTTCCCTTGCGATGACGCTCATCGGATTCTGAGTCGATTTCAGGATCACGCCGCAGGTAAGTCTTTCCGTTCATTTCCTCCTTTATGCGCTGACCGTCTCCTTTCGTGAATCAGGTTGTTCGAAGCTCGACGCGTACGGTAAGCATGTCATGACCAGTTGTCATGCAAATGAGTTGACATTTACTTTGAAACAGAAACGAGAGTTGCGTGAATGACAACTTGGACGGCCTGGTAAGCGTCTGACTGTCCTTCTTGTTCGCCTTTTGAACTAACGGTTAACTCAGCTATAGAACACGCACGATTCGACTGGTCTCTTACGCGGAGGTGCCGGCGAAGGAAGTAAGATTCGGGCAAAGCTCAATGTGCAGATTCTGACGATTACATAGCGATAGATGCGGCTACAAGCGTCTCGGCTTTCGACTACTTTACGAGGTAACACTTTTGTTACCCCGAAAGTAGACTTACTAACTTGTTTTTGGCAGATAGACCAGTTGATTGACGCTGTAGATACAGAAGGTAAGCTGCTGTTGGTGGTGTGGTGTACCCTACTAACGAGACTGCAACAGATGTACAGTAATGTAGAATGAGTAACTAGTTATGTAGTTGAAGTAGGTGTGGGAAGGCCCAGGACACGACACGAGCCGTAAGGCGAGAATGTCGCCGGTGACTCGTGGAGAGAATTGTCGCGTGAACGACACTGACAAGCGATGGTTGAGTCGGGAGGGACGAAGTTGATTTTGGTATTCAAAGACGGGGCTTCGGCACCGTACACGCAGAGAGCAGTAGAATACAAGTCGAGCGAAGCTTCCTAGCGTAGTTACATCCGGCGTAGTAAACAGAACCCTGAGAAATCTAAAATTTGAACAGAAGAACGAGCTGGAGACTTAAGATGGAGTGCTCCAGAGCCGCACTACTATGTTCCTAGGCACATTGAATAAAGTTCAAAGGTGACACAAGGATCCGCACTCGGTGCTCACCATAACACGCGGTCCTCTCGTTACGTGCCTATCGGCTTCTTGTGCACGTCGCGAGGAAGGATACAGAAAACCTAATTCGCAGTAAGCCGAAAACCATTCTGAATGAAAGCTTACCTGAAATTGCCGATTGTGTTGATGACGGCAACACTATTCCAGTGCGCCGAATAGTCCACGGGAAGTCCAGAGGTCGTCGTCATTGAGGAGTGTCGAAGCGAGGTCATGATTTGAGCGCAAGTTCCTATTCGGGCAAACCCGAGCGATCGACGTGACTTGTTCTCATACCCTCACCACGTCGAGTTCAAGTTCTCGTGTCTAACAAATTCTGACTTTCTCTCGTCCTGCGCGCGCCTCTCTTGTATCGGGATATTCTCTTCAAAACTCTCGCTTGACATCCCGACGGTTCTCTGGGAGCGACAACGCGTCCCCTTCCACTTTTGACGGTCACCTCGCATTCCGCTTCCGTCAATTTCGAGTTCAGCTATCTATGACGCGGCACTTGCAACTCAATCTTATCGCGTCGGGGCCGACAGCCTGGGAAGGGTGACGCGGCCTTCATCCTTGCCTCTATCCCCCATCCCGTTTCGATCTGGACGACCATTTCTGTGGGGAATCTCTCCTCGGCGTTAAAGGAGCTTGCGGATACAATACTCTGGATGCTTAATTCAGGGCGAAATCCCTGGCAAGACAATTCAAAACTCGCTGTACAGCATGCGGACTCTGAATGGACTTCCATTCACCAGCGGTATGTGCCCCCATTTTGCGTATGACGACTCATTTCTATCAATAGACTTTATTCTAGATGCTCTGAGATCCGCAGACCTCGCGGTCTTGTGATTGTTACGCCATGTTGAAGTTCGCGCCGTGGAACCCTCCTTCGCTCGATTATGGTTTCTTCCTTTATGTGGCGGTGTTACCACAGCCCAGAATAAGGATACGACATTCGTATGGATCCGCGAACGTTCGACTTGGGAACCTTTTCTCGTTGACGAGATCTCGATTTGGACTTGCTCACTTTGGTGCGTTCGATTTGATAATGTCCTCTCGACTCGCTCATACCTCTCCCAGATATTCTTACAACATTCCTCTACTCGCAGCCCCATCGTTCGGCTCCTTGCAATTTCAATTCAACAACATTCCAACACCAACTTACGTGTGGCGCGAATTCCAACATTCCGCGGATTCGGTTGACAAAGCCTAACTGATGGCTTAGCGACAGCGACGTCATGGCCCTCGAATCCGAACTGGATTAATTCCCTCAGATCTGGATCTCGCCCGAGATATTTTGGGATATAAGCCTGGACCAGCGAGGTGTCCCCCATTCCATTCTTCCTTTCCCCCCCACTCTCACTCGCCTCTCACGCTCACTACGACCACGATGTCGACGCCGTCGGTCGTCTCTTTGACGTCGTCTTGCCGCCCTCATCGGGATTGCTAGGTCAACATCGTGTCCGCCGGGTAGGTGTCCTCTTGCCGTCATGTTCGAACTTGGGTTGATTGTTCAGCGCGTTGAACAGGATGTCGGGGTGTCGGGATTTGACTTCTCAAGGGCTCTCGCTGCCTCGCACGGGATCGCATCGGAACGCGGGACGACCCCGCCAGCATGTTCGACTTGGTTCAATTCGAGGCGGCGCAGGTCACGGTATGTTGAACTTTTTCTTTCAACCATGTTGGTTGATTTGTTGATTTACCGTCTCTTATAGTTTATCGACTGTGCTTGTCGTTACCTTTGGTTAGTGTTGGCTTTTCTCATTGGTCTCCACGGTTGACGTTGATCTAGTTTCGACGCCGTCAACATGAGTCGGAGGCTTGTCTCTTGCTTGTTGCATCGAAGGTATGTTGTTCTTTTCCTTGGATTGTGCTTGACCGATGTTGACTTGTCGTCTAGGTCCCTCGCCGCCATCACGTCAACGCGTCGGGGCTTGACCTCACCGTCAACCTCGTCTCATCACAGTATGTCTACCATTTCCTTCATTTCTTATTAACTAAGTACTAACTATTTTTAGCATTAACCTTGAACTGACCCTTGTCTGTTCCGACATGTCGCTGAGGTAGGTTCTGTTCGTCGTTGTCTAATTTCTTCGTTGACGCTAACTATCCCGGCCAGACATCAACCTCACTTGGCTATGATGGTGATCATGCTCACATGTAAGTCCTGGCACGTTGATGTCTTTCAACATGGACTGACTCGTCATCAGCCTCGACTTTGCCAAGGCCCTCGTTGAATGAAGATCTTGTTCAACGCTGCATTGAACTTGAACAACGGGTACGTCGAATTCTTTGATTCGGTTCAGCCTCATTCGTTTACGCGCTGAGCGGCGCTGTAGGGTCTGCATATATCGGACACGGCAGTAAGTCCTGACCTTGCGCTATCGGCCCCTTCTGATTGTGAACTTTGCAGCGCTACGCTCGGAAACCGCTTTTGTCAACGCGGTATACGGTCAACTTGACGTACGTTCAATCCCCGCCCTTCGCGGATTTGGCAGATTTTTTAAATATCCACTTTTAGATTGCGAGTCTTGTTCTTAGCGTATCCCAGCCTGGTATTTTACGATTAGAGTACATTCTGCGAAGTCGTATACCAGAGCGTAGCATAGATATTTGATCTCGAGTGGCAGCCGTTCTGCACTGCCACTCAGGCGTCGAGTCCGAGAAAGGAAGGACACGCCTCTCTCCGCCAACGACAACAGGACGCCGTCGCGACGACCCCCACACATCCGCTCAGGAAGACGAAGACGACCACCCACACGAAGACGACATCCGCCAAGACGACGCTTCCTCCCGCCCGGAGTCCATCCTCACCAGACACCGCTCCCACCCAGTAGTCGCGACATGCCAGAAGAGCACCCGGGAGGAAGACGACACCCCAGAGACGACCCGAAGAACCCGAGGAGTCAAGACAAAGAGGGCGACTAACGCATGGAGGCGACGTGTGACGGAGTAGTGCGTCGAGGATGGGAGTGTGCGGGAGGAGGTGACGGGGCGTCGGGAGAGCAAGAGGCGTCAAGACCCAGGTCGTGTCACTCGGCGACAGCACCCCGAGTTTCCAACATACGACGATGCACAAATGCCAGTCAGAGTTTTCATGGGCCATGGTGGTCCACTGCCGACCAAGTCGAGTCTTAATGCATCCGTGAGCTCAACATTTACTTGCACAATTCCCGCCGTTTACTTTTTTCAAGACCCATTTGATGCACGCTGCTCGAAATGAAATCGACAAATATATACAGACCTGGAGAGGCGAGCTCGATACCCTTCTGGTCTTTGTGTGTCCGTTTTCCCCACAACGCCATCACAATTATTCTTATTCTCTATTCTAGGGCGCTTTATACTCCGGAATAGTGGCAGCCTTCCTGGTCGATTCTTACAAATGGCTCCAGCCCGATTCCTCAGACGACATGGTCACCCTCCTCCTCCATCTGTCGACGCAGTTAGCAAACGAGACCAATATCGCTGCATCGCTTCCCGCCTATTCGCCCTCGTCCGCCCAGATCGCTATCAACGTCCTCTGGTTCTCGAGCCTCATCCTCAGTCTTACTTCCATCCTGCTCACCATCATGGTGAAACAGTGGCTGAGCGAATACACGTCCCCGGCCGGGACAGCGTCGCCCAGACACACATTCGCCATCAGACAAGCGCGCGTGGACAGTCTGGCAGATTGGCATATTAACGTGATAGTGGATTGGCTACCACTCCTCCTGATTTCTTCCCTTTTTCTGTTCTTTGGAGGACTCGCCACGCTACTGTACACGTACAACACTATCGTAGGCTCAATAACAATTGGTCTCGTCTGTATACCCGCCATCATATTCATCGCCAGCCTTCTACCCGGCATGTTCGTACAGGTCGGTGCAAGCATACCTAGCGGTCGTCCTCCTTGGGCCAATCATAACCATCTTCACGAAACGGCCCCTTATTTGGACAGTACGTGATGCTTGGGAGCCGGCGAGCAAAAGGGCACAGCTCGAGCCTCAGGCATTGCTACGGTTGCTTAGAACCGTCTGTCCGTGGACGCCTTCCCTTTATACCACTGTCTCAGTCTGCACGCGCAGTCTGGATCCCACGGCAGCTCCGAAAGCTGCTTGTGACTTGTATCGATACAGCACCGTAGACGAAAACCTACGCTTCACAAAGGTGCAGGCTCGGAGATGGCAAATGCTCATCGGACGAATTCGAAAAGACCTGTTCATTGTTGGCGGACGGAGCCAAGTCCTTGCCTGCAGGTCCCGAGTGGCAGGATGTCAATCCCGATGATCTCGTCGACTACGTTAAAACTCTGTCGCTGTTCCTATCTCTTTTCTCACCATTTGTCGAGAGGAACACGGTATACAAATACCCCGCCGCTGTATTTCGAAAGGGCGTGGAGATTGTAATCGGCACTGCGATTGGCGATCAACTTCCGAAGAGTCTTTCAGTCCCGCGTCAAGAGGAGGTCGAGAGCTTCCTTCTCGAACAGTTGCTTGTCATAAACAACTTCGAATGGCCTGAAGGCGACGACGTCAAAGATCGACCTGGTATGAATATCTCATCTTTACTTCTTCGCTTCCCGCGCTGATGTTTTGTAGCGGCCGACCTACTGTTACCTCTGACACATGCAGCTCTCGGCGCGCGCAACCGGCATGCCGCCTCACTATTCATCACCTTGTCCACCCTTGCCCTTGGGATAACCCGTCACATGTCCGTCAACGAATTTCGCAATAACCGGGACCACTTGATATCCCTGCTCAACGGACTGGCTGCGTTTATAACGGAAAGCTTGATCAAAGAAAAGGAGACTCCGTCTGTGAAAGCAGCGATATCCTCTTGGATGTCGGTCCTATTCGAGGGCTATGCACACAGCAAGACAGGGCAGGGCAAGGCTATCCAGAAGTGGGATCTCGAGGATCAACTTGTACAAGCGGCCATGTGCGAGCTTATACATGCGCTCGAACGGGCGTACCTGTTTGATTCAGAGCTCTGGGGAGAACCGTCGATGGACAGGAACCGGTTGCAAATCGATTTTGGAAGCTCGAGAGTAAAAGTTCTGTGTTACATTTTCATCGCAGTACGCTCACGAGTTCACTTGTAGGTTCTCTGTGATGCTTATCTCGGAAGTGTATCGAATACCGTCGAGAGCGACCCGTGGTCCAGAGAGCATCGAGACTTGTGGGCGGAAATTCTCGAAGAAACAGAAAAGCATCGTGCAACGAAAGCGCTTTTGGATTCATTCCACGGCAGCCATGTTTTGCAGGCGGATAACACTGACGAAATACGCGTCTTGTGCAGACTCCTTCCGACGTGTAACACGGAATCACCGCTCTTGTTCGCTGGCGTTTCTTGTCTTCTGGATATCTATGCATCCATTAGTAGTGGCGAACACGATGACCACCTATCTCTCATAAGGGAGTGCATTACGGATGTTTTCTGCAAAGCCTACAACATCCGCGGAACGTCTTACCTTGATGATGAGGTCGCAATCCAATGTACGTTCGTGATCGCTCAACGACTCTTATGATACTAAGTAGCCTCGCATGCAGTGTCAACAACAATGCAACGGGTGCTCTCCGCCTTTAAAACTGATACTCAAGAGCCGTCTTCACTGCTCACCAGCTCCCTACCTGCATTGATGCTAGAGGCCTCGGCGTGTTACGATCAGGACGATCTTCCAGGCTAGAGCAAGGCACGAGTGTATACCCGGGTGCACCCGACACCCGTCCGGCAAATACTTGCGTCCGAGAAGCCGGACTTGCCACCTGCCAGTACACCCGGGTACCCACAAGTACTTGACCCGCGGGTCAAGTACTTGGCAAGTACTTGCCTCGCAGGTGTGCAAGTACTTGTTAAAAGTACTTGCATCTTGTGAGCATTTTCGTGCCCGCCGACGACCCCCGAGCAATTGCGCGGGGGCTCTCGACGTGCACGATACACTTGTCTGAAGCCCCGGTTACTTGCATGAGCAAGAACCGCAGCCAAACGAAGTGTAGTAGGGGATGGTGTGGGGTGGGAGAGAGGGCAAGGAGAAAAGAGACAGCACGGGGTGAGACGATGGGCCAAAAAAATAGGCAACCTGTAATGGTGTAAGAAAAACAAATAGAGCAGTGAATACACACCGTTGGGCAACGTCGCGTCCACGACGCCATCGGGATAGCGCTGTCAACACAGACGAGCGCGAAAAGCTGCCAGTCGCGCTAGTGGCGATGCGAGCTGCCGTACATCATGGGTGTCATCCTGGGCGTGGCGGGTGTCGTCCTGACCGTCGTCGTGTGCCGTGCTGGTCATAGACGTTGTCGTCCTGGTCGCTGTCGCGAAAATCACCCCGGAATGTATCCGAGGGCGGCTGGGCCGGCGCACAGTCAGACCCAGCGGAGAAAATGTCGTCCTGTCGTATTGCGGCCTCCGTGAGGGCTTACGCTGTCCGTGCTCGCTCCAGACGGCGTCGTCGCGCAGACAAACGCAAGAAATCGCCCCGGATCGAATCCATGGGCGGCGGCGGGCGGCGCGAAGCCAAACCGCGGGAGAAAAGCCAAGGAAAATAAGTACAAGACGGTGAACGAGCCCCAGAAAATTTTCTGGGGCCGACGAACACAACGCGAACGTTGTGCTGTGGTGGAAGGAAGCAGAGTGCGAAGATCAGACCCGATCGATCCTTATCCGGCACTTGCCGGGATCTTCGGCGATCTCGGTCTCGGCAAGAAATTCCCGCGAACGTCGTTTCTCAACGACGTTGGGCTCATTTGAGCCCCAATAAATTCGTAAAAATCATTAAAAATATAATTGACCATTGAGGCAAGTACTAGGCAAGTACTTGCCCCAAATACTTGCCGCGCCAACCCCATACTTGCCACCTGTGCACCACCCGGGTGTTGGCAAGTGCCGGGTGGGCAGGTGCCGGGTGCGGCACCACCCGGGTGATGCCGATACTTGCGAATACTTGCAAGTACTTACCACTCGTGCCTTGCTCTAT
>JADNRX010001086.1:0-14719 GCA_015501595.1 Hymenopellis radicata | reverse complement strand
GGTGCCGAGCTTTAAATCAGAGTTCAGTTCTTGCTTGATCTTGAACAATCATGTACACAGACCTTGGGCTCCAGCTGCCTATGGCAGGCCCGGTATTGTGGTTCAACAGCTCCTCCAGCCCGTACGTTCTAAATCTATGCCTGTCTTATGTTCATTGAAATTTTGGGAAGGAGCGACGTAGACACGCTCATCGTTCCTTTCGTGTCGCCGTCGTATCTGCGTTGACCCTTCTACTGCATGGCTTCATCGTTCCCGGCCTGTGAAGCGCTTCCTCTCACGCGAGAGCGACGACCGACCCGTTGGATGCGGCAGACGCGACGCAGCCAAAAGTGACGGAACACATTGATGCACTTGGAGGACGCGTCATTTTCTTCCACATGTATTGAGAGCCATTTTCTCTATCGCCGTCTTCATCCTGTCAGTGGTGACACTCTTACTGGGACATCCTCGGAATGGCGCGACTGGGCCGTATGATAGTTTGGTCGAGATCGGCGTTCCTGTGACACTGGTGAGTTCGCCCGCTAGTAGTCAACACGTCTTTCATGCACATTCTAGTTTTATGCATCCGTGCTGGCGCTTAGCGCGCTCTACATCCAGCCGGGCTGGAGTAGAGTTGTAACTCGGCACTACAACTTGACAGTCTTAGCCACTTTCTGCGTCTACTTCTACCGGGACGTGTTCCCTTTGATGACATTTACGTTGTCCATTCAAGATCCCGCTGAGGGCAAGCTCCTCTGGGCCAAGGTTGCCTTGCTTGGTTTCATCGGCGTGGTGTTACCTTTGGGCATACCTCGCGCATATGTTCCGGTTGATCCCAATGTACGGCTCCATCCCTCTCATAACGCGTATACTCATTTCTCACCGTAGAATCCTTCTCCAACACCATCGCCGGAACAAACCTCATCAATTTTCTCTTTAATCACATTCTTCTATCTCGACCCCTTGGTAATTCTTGCGTACCGAGTACCGCAACTGGCGTTTGAGCAGTTGCCGCCTTTGGCTGATTTTGATCATGGTCATTATTTGAAGAGGACAAGATTCCCTGTGAGTTCTACATTTTCATACACCGCCGTGTACTGATGTGAGGTGGAGCATATGGACGTCTTCTCTGGTGCACCAAAGCGTCATTTGTTCTGGGGATTGGTTCTGGCTTTCCGTATGGAGTACGCACATCTTTTACTCATGATTGAGCTACGCATCGTTTTCTCGTTCGCGAGTCCTATTAGCCTCAATAGGCTTTTAGCGTAAGTTTACCTATCATGTCCTTGTATTTGACGACATCATCTCGTGATCACAGATACATTGAAACGCGAGGAGAAGATGCTTTCATCCGTCCTTATGTTTGGATCTTGTTCTTACTCTTCGGACCCGTACTAGCATCTATCGTTTTCCAGCGGTACTTTGTTACTGTGGTAACTACATCAGCATGCTTGTTCATCCGCTGTCTCACGCTCTTTCAGGCCAAGATCATCGTCCGATTGCAAGCTCTTCTCACCGAGCTCGTGTTTGAGCACTCACTCCGTATTCGTATGAAAGCTGCTGTTCCGGAGGTGAGGGCAGTAAACGACCAAGCTCTCCTTCTACGCCCGACAATGCATCTTTATCCGAGGCAGAATCGACGCTAGATGGTGCCGCTTCTGCTGGCAATGGTGACGAATCTACAGTTCAGGCTAGTAACGCCAGCACCAACCCCAACACGACGAAGACCAAGGCTGAGAAGGAGGGCGCTAAGAAGGCATCTCAGCCCGACTCGCCACGAGTAATCTGGTCGGAAAGATTAACAACCTCGTTTCGACGGATCTACAGAATGTCACGGATGCGAGAGACTTCTTTTTGTTCATCGCTTATGTCCCTATACAAATTGCACTCTGCATTTTGTTCCTGTACACCCTTCTTGGATGGAGGTGTGTGCTCGATTCATTATTGCTGCTACGACTCTGCGATATTCACTGGTTCTCAGCGCGTTCGTCGGTCTGGCCATCTTGATAGTCATGCTTCGATTCCGGGACTGATTGCCAAACTTACGCACACGTGCAGGAAAATAGACTTAAGAAGGCAGATGCCCGTGTTCAGAGTGTTACTGAGAGTGAGTTTCTTTTCCTATCAGACTTGTCTCCTCAAGCAAACCTCTCTTTCAGTTATGAACGTTCTTCGCATGGTCAAGCTCTTCGGTTGGGAGACTCGAATGGACGAACGTATAACCTCCAAGCGTGAGAACGAAATGATATGGATCAAGTATCGACAGCTTCTTGATCTCCTCAATGAAGTTGTAAAGTGCGGAACACATCTTCCCGATCTTAAGACTTGGTCTAACCTTTAACGTCAGCTTCATCATACCGGTCATTACTATGATCGCCACATATGCTGTCTAGTGAGTGTCTTGCCATTCGTAGCGGAGCTAAGCAGTCTAATTCTCCCTTTAGCGTACTTGCTTTCGTTCTCTCCAGTGATTGTCCCCCCCCTCTGACTACGCTTTCAAGACCATCGTGATGAAAGGAGAGCTTACAGCCTCTATTGTCTTCTCCAGTATGGCAGTCTTCGAGATGCTGCAGCAGCAGCTTCACGAGATCTTCAACTTGATCACGACTTCTATCGCCGGCAAAGTGTCCGTTGACCGTCTAAACGATTTCCTGAAGGACGTGAGTTGCACCAATACTCACCCGGCATTGTGCTGCTCATTTTTTTTAGACAGAGCTCATCGATGCTTTCGCCGGCGACGCAACCACTGGTGGTAATCTGTGTATACCTGCAGGCGGGATGTCGTGTCTACCATGATCGGTTTTCAGAACGCGTCCTTTACATGGTCTAGTGATGTTGATGGCTCACTTCCACCGTCTAAGCGCAAGTTTTTGTTGAGGATTGACGACCGCCTAACTTTCAAGCCCGACGTCTGAACCTCATCGTTGGTCCACGGCTCCGGAAAGACATCGCTATTAATGGCTCTGCTCGGTGAATGATGTTGCTTCTCTCTGCATACCTCTAACAACTCACGATGTGTCAACTAGGCGAGATGCACTTTATCCGATCGGGTCAGAACCTTGGTATAACCTTCCTCGTGCAAAGGCATCGCGTATGCTGCACAAGAGTCCTGGGTTCAAAACGAAACGATCAAGGTAGGTCTCTCTGGAGTGAGGTTACGTTGATTGACCGTTATTCAGGCGAACATCATATTCGGTGCTCTCTTTGACGAAGCTCGCTACAAAAAGGTCATTTATCAGTGCGGACTTGAGCGAGACATCTCACTGTTCGATGCTGGCGATGAGACTGAGGTTGGCGAGAAAGGACTAACATTGAGTGGAGGGCAGAAGGCTCGCGTCACTTTGGCAAGGCATGTTATGGCGTTGTTCCCTCGGTCACAATGTGCTAAGGTCATTGTTCTAGGGCGATCTACTCGACTGCAACATCATCCTGCTGGACATATCCTGGCTCTTCGAGTGAGCGGATATCTTCCAGAATATGATCACTTCACTGACGGCCCCCAGTGTTCATACTGCCAAGTGGATAGTCGAAAAATGCTTTGCCGGAGATCTTGTGAAAGGAGGACAATTATTCTAGTGTCAGTTTCGCACATTGGCCGCTGCGGTTAACTCTTATCCCTATAGACACATAATGTTGCGCTTACGCAACCCATGGCGGATTTGTAGTATCTGTTACGGATGGTGTATCAGTGCGCAAGGTTCTGCATCGGATGTCTGGGTAAACCCAGAGTTTGAAGGACGAAACTACGGAGGACGAGCATCTCTAGAGAAAGGCGCTCAGGAGATCGATGGTCCTGCAGATAAGAAGGCTTCCGGAAAGCTTATTGTTGCGGAAGAGATGAGGAAGGCCATGTTGGGTGGCCTGGTCGTACGTGTACTCCTGCCGTGGTTCCCGATCTCATATTTCGGTCAGTTCAAACTCTATTTCACTGCCTGTGGAAATCATGTCTGGATGTACTTTTTGTCCGTGATTGGTGCTTTGCCCTCGTAGAAAATGTTCAACGTCTCCCAACGTGGTGGATTGGGTACTGGGCTTCGCAGTACGAGCAAAAGAGACGCGGCGGAGATATCGGTCCTCTAGTAAGTGAACCCCTATTGTCTGGAAATCGCGTCCTGAACACGTTGTTCTATCAGTTATCTTGGCATCTACAGTGAGCTCAACGTACATTTGATCCCTACTCCGTCGCTAACCAAGTCCCACCTGTAGGCTCCTTAACGGTCGGCGCAGCCATTTGTTATACTTTCACAGTCGCAGTATTCGTGTACGGGACTCTGCGCGCATCTAGATCCCTCCATCATCAAACTCATGCAGTCGATCCTTGGTACAACTCTTCGGTGAGTAAGCTGTGCTTTGCCTTCACATGCATCATTAACGTGGCGTAGATGGTTGGATACAACTCCTACATCAAGAGTAATTGCGAGATGTACCCAGGATATTCAAGCAAGTCAGTATCTGTCCGCGCCGAAAATGCCGCAGCTGATGATTCTTCTAGTTGACGGGCCCGTGGCCATGTGGTTCCAGTTTCTGCTTAATGCCTCAATGACTTTGATCGTCAAACTCTGCGCGATCGTCATTGTCACGCCTGTCTTCTTGGTACCTTCGGCTGCGGTTGCCATCGCCGGTATTCTTTGCGGACAGGTCTACATGAAAGCGCAACTGAGTGTTAAGCGACAAATGGCGAACGCGAAGGCGCCGGTGCTTGCACAGTATGTTCGTAGTTAACTCGTTCTCATATTTTCCTCACCACTTGAGATAGTTTCGGTGCGGCTATTGCGGGACTGAGTAAGCTACTTTGTCAGTCGCGTTCGATACCGCTCATTCTTTCATAGCGTCCGTGCGCGCCTATGGAGTGCAAGAAGCCTTCATCAACGAGTCTTTGCGCCGTATCGATAGATACACGCGGGCTTCAAGAGTTTTCATCGACTTGGGCCGTTGGATATCCCTTCGCATCGACTCTCTTGGGGTATATTTGCTGCTGCCTTGGCCACTTATCTGGTCTATTTCAAAGACCAAGAAGCAGGCTCAACTGGCTTTTCTCTGAACCTGGCCAGTATGTACAGTTTATTTCGTTCTTGCCTCAAGTGCTTAGTAACGTGGCGTGTAGTTGGTTTCAGCGGTCTGATCATGTGGTGGGTTCGAACTCTGAACATGTTCGAGGTGCAAGGTACTACGCTCGCATTCTGCTCGTCTGCTCTTTTCTGGGTCTAACCGAATGTAGGAAACAGCCTGGAGCGCATTCAGCAGTACATCCAAATCGAACAAGAGCCCAAGGCGACAAACCAAGGAGAGCCGCCTGCTTACTGGCCTGCCAGCGGTGATCTACGGGTTGAAAATCTATCTGCGAGGTATTCACTTGACGGAGCGAAAGTCTTGCATGACATTTCATTCCATATCAAGTCTGGCGAGCGTGTCGGCGTCGGTGAGCTGCCTTATGCCTGGAATGAACACCGGCTTATCTGTATCTATCCTCTCAGTCGGCAGAACCGGGTCCGGAAAGAGTTCCTTGACTTTGTCCCTATTAAGATGCATCTTCACCGAGGGTAACGTTTACTACGACGGTCTATCTACCTCATTAGTCAATCTGGATGCTCTTCGCACAAGCATCACTATAATACCTCAGATGGTGAGTCATATGTCAATGCTTGTTCTTACACGTCGTGATAGTTCTACAGCCGGAATTGTTGAGCGGCTCTCTGCGCCAAAACCTGGATCTTTTTGATCAATACGATGATGCCTCGCTCAATGATGCACTCCGAGCCGCCGGCCTATTCTCTCTTCAGGACGAAACCGAGGAGGGTCGTGTTACTCTCGACAGTACGATCTCAAGTGGCGGAGGGAATCTTTCTGTCGGACAACGTCAGATCATTGCTCTTGCTAGAGCCATTGTTAGAGGCAGTAAACTTTTAATCTTGGATGAAGGTTGGGGTTTTGTTTCTATTCCGAAATACGAGCCTAACGTGTCTCCGACTTTCCAGCAACCTCTGCGATAGACTACAAGACCGATTCGATCATCCAGTCGTCTCTTCGTCACGAGTTGAAGGGTGATGTTACCTTGATAACTGTTGCACACCGGCTCCAGACAATCATGGATGCGGATAAAGTTGTGGGTGTCCTAGAAGAAATTTATCAAACTGATTACTAACTGGCGTCGTAGATGGTACTTGATGCCGGAAACCTTGTTGAATTCGACTCGCCGACGCAACTACTCAGGAATGAGAAGGGATTCCTTCGGGCTTTGGTCGACGAATCAAATGATAAGGCTACATTGTATGCCATGGCGGAGGGGCGACATGCTTAGTCGAGCCGCGAGCGTAGCGTGCGTTTCTCCGAATTGTCTTTTCAGTTTCATCTCGCGCAATGTGGCGTAGTACTTATCCTATTTCAATCTGACTGCGGCTTCTGCAGTACAACGATTTTGTGAGAGGTGCCGGTGGCGAGTCGAAGCTAGAGTTAACTTTTACGACCTTCAACGAGGCGTAAATTGAAGCTGGCTACATAAGCATCCACGAGCGGCATGAAAGTCGTGTTTAATGCGGAATCGTATCAGGTAGACTCGACTGATCGGCGAGAACGATGAGCTCTATAGTGTGGTGGTAACAGAGATAGAGATGTGGGGTTCCAGACTGGGTGATTGGGGAGGGTCGGCGCACCAAGTCGCGTGCACCGAGCATATGCTTCACCGACATTAACGCACGTCACGGCCGTAATATCATACCGGCATCGTGGCGCGTACACGTTTGGCAACCGACGCGCTGAGCCAAGACCCAGACATGCAAAGAACGTCCATCGATAGTAGCCCAGATCCGTGGGTGGTCAAATGGCACTGACGGGTTCAAAGACTACGCAGGCGTCGATTACTGGTCGTCCTGGTCGTAAGAAGATGGGCCGTCTCGATGGCCAGAAATGCGTTAGTATTGTATGTGGCGGGTCTGTAACTCAACGTGATGTACTAGTGTCACTGTCACCCTCCCGCTCCTTAGTTAACATGCATCTCTGGTAGTATATCGGTTAGTACACGCGCCTGTCATGTGACGGTAACGGAAGCCTTGCGCGCGAAAGCTGGGTTCGACTCCCAGCCAGAGAGCTGTTACGCTGCATCCTGGTCCACTTTTTGTGTAATGTTCGCCTGTCAAGACTCAATTTCTCAATCACAACAATGAGCACTCCGAGTCAGCGCTCAGCGCTCTAGGGTGGCGCAGTAAACCTCCGGGGGGTGTTAGTAATGGTATTGATACCGACCCCCAGGAGGCCCAGGTTTTGAAACCGTTAGTAACGGTTTCGATACCGGCACGTGCTTTTACCACGTGATGTGGCGCACCTTTCCGCCGCCCTCTGCCCGCCCTTATCCCGCCACTTTCAGCTTGCCTGAGCGCCAGCGCACCATCACGTGAATTTGTCACGTGTCGGTATCGAAACTGTACCGATACCTCGGCCGAGGTTTCGATACCATATTCATACCGTTAAAAACCGCAGTAAACCGGAGGTGTATCAAAACCTAGGGTTTACTGCGCCACCCTACAGTGCTCAGCACTCTGTCTCACGGAGACTGACATGAGAAACACATCAAATTGCTTCAGTGCTTCGGTACTGGCTTTCTGTGTGTCTCTTCCTCTCGCACATTGACATTCTTCTTTATCTTCTTGGTCGTCCATGCACAGGTATGCAGTGTGTGGCCGGATGCCTTATCGAGTCTGGCTGTGCATGCTTAGAGGTTGAATCTGGTTAAATAGAAATTTTTGCCCAAGTATCCCCTCAGAATCCGACCTTGGATATCCTCGATGGTCAAGGAGTGTGGCCACGTAGCCCAGATGTTATGTAGTCACCTTTAGTCCGAGGATTCGTGATCATCTTTTTTTCGGTTGATTTCACTGTCGACTGCCTTCCCATCTCACAGCGGTGTTCAACTTCTTGCTCTTCTTTCCTTGTTCTTTCCGCATCTCGCCGAAGTTGGCAATCTGACATAAAAACTAATGCATAGTGTATCAACTCTGGCCCATACCCAGAGAGGCGAGGAAAAAAGAGAATCGAATGCATGAAGTCCGAGTCGGCTGAACTACGTGACCACGGTTGGGAGTGTATATACGTCGTCTGAATGGACACAACACACTCGAAAGCGAAAGCGTTGAGCGACTTGGGTTCCCGAACGAATCCGTATCCAAGTCATCATCGATAAAAACGAGGCCGCATATGTTCGATCCTATATCACGGTCTGACAAGTGAGCTATCCGACCGTGATGGATGGTGAGAATCAGATATGCTGACCTTTGTCACGGGTATATTGACCTCGTCCCATCTCCGGGCAAGACTAGGGCCCGATGAAAGGCGAACACTGGTAAAAAGATCAAAAGAAGCTATGCATGTCGGCAGCCACGAAAAAAAATTATCTTGGAATCATATGCAATGCGAGGAGGGAATGATAGCTGTTACGCTATGCGACCCACAGTTGGGGGCGAGTAGTAGTCGTGAAAGTGCGATGACGAGTGAGTCGACGCGAGGGCAAGAAAACAGTATATGGTGAGGGCCCCGCTGGGGATGAAGAGGGGATGATCAAACCGGTGTCACGGAAGAGGTGCAGACATTATAGTAGGTCGCCTGTACAGGATGGTGTGGATAGCGGGGATTGAATGGCGCAAAAAACGTACGGATATGTTGAAGAAGCAGGTTCAAGAGGAAGTGCCGATGGTGGATAGTAATAGTATCCTTGGATGCAGCTCGGAAACCAAGTCTGCGCCCCACTCACGGCCGCTGTCACAAGCGCATCAAGTTCCGCATCACGAAAAAACATTGATATTGCGCAGACGCATCACAAGTTCAGCTCCGTAGCTTCTCAGCTAAACGGCCACAATATCGCACTGCAACTCCTTCTTGTACCACGTCCACTTTGCGATCTGAAGGTGTAAAACAATTTCGCACCTACACAAATAGCCAAACTCGATGAGGCATCTGGCCATACAATGAGAGCTTGTACTGTGCCAGCGTGGACAATAGATAATATATCAACAACGGCATGAGTAAGCGAGGGCGACACAGACGAGCAACGGATGAGAGAGAGGGAGACGAGGACGCGTGCAACAAATGAGGGATGCCGCCGGAGGTATCGGTGAGGAGCGTGTGTGAGGATAAAACCGTGCACGCCACAGACAGGCAAGCTTTGAAGAGTAGACGCGGGAAGAGACGCCGAGGGTACGGCCACCACGCACCCGTACCTCTTTCAATATTCCGACCATGGGATGCGGCATCCTCTTCCTCCTTTGAGGTGCTCTTCTACAAGTGACTTCCTCCTTTCACTCGTCCTTCGACATGCTCCTCCGGAAGACGTCCTCCTCGCTGGCCTGTATCCATGAGGTGGGTGTCAGTAAGTGTGAGGCTTGGTGGCGAGGTTGTTGCCCCGAGGAGCGGGTTGACTCGGAGGAGGAATACGAGTTGAAGACGGCGAAGATTAAGTTGCGTCCCATAGTCGCAATGAGAGTCGCGGACCCGAAGGACACGTCGTCGGGGTTAGGAATAGCCAGCCGCGAGGCCTTGTCCAAGGATTGCACGTATTCTCAGTCAGGCGTAAAAAGAAGCAAAAACTGGAGATAGAAGCAGACACAATGGCCAGACACGATGAACTATCTGGGCATACAAGCGAGTACGAACAAGGCAGTTTGACTCAAGTAGACCCGTCGCGTGATTGCAAAAATTGCCATCCGTGCTCGTCATCAGAACGGTGATAACGGCTACGCCATCCGACCGTGAGCATGGATGTTGATATGGGATTATTTGGGCTGGGATGATGCCAGTCAGTCTTGATCTTAAACCCAGGTTGGGCGAAGAGAAGACGTACTGTGAGGGTTCTGTATTTCGATCTTGAAGAGGATGAATTCAAGACTGTCAAGTGTAGACTGGAAGGAGAACGACGGAGGAAGATGGTACTTACATGTTGCCGAAGGAGATAAAGGATGAAGAAGACGAGAACGAGGCAGAGAACTTGAAGAAGCCCAGCGAGAAGGAATGCTGAAGAAGACCGGGACACAGTCCGCCTCGGTTGAACGCACAACAAAGAAGATAGCTATCGACAAGAGGGTGACGCGCTGAGGTAATTGGAAACAAAAATGATGACATCAATACCTACTACTAGGTAGAGTAGCCGCTGTGCTATCCGACCTGCATCGTAAGTAGTAATCAGGAGGAGAATAAGAGACGTCCATTTCAAGTTCAGAGAAGCGGTGATAGGAAGGAGGATGTAGGTTGATGTTGCGCACACTGAATATCCTAGTCCCGGCATGTATGTCTAAAACCGAAAAGCTCACGGTGCGCGCTCAAAAGACAGGTCCGAATCCCGTCGTTCAGCAGCCGGCTCGTCGCCCAAGTACTCCAATAAGCCGGTGTTGCTCATCCCGCCGCCAAGTGCCCGTAGGTAGTTCCCCCGCCGTTGAGCACAGCGTCGAACTAGCCGCCATCCCGGTGTTTGGTGAGAGGAAGGAGTGCGACGTACGCGCTGAAGGGGAAGCGATGAGAAGCGTGCGCGTTATGACTAGAGAGGAGGCAAGAGGGCGCGGCGCCGTCGAGCTCGGTGCGCGATTGCATCAAAGTACGATTTCAAACTCCGAAGTCGATTCTGCTTTCGTCTTCCCCTCATCACCCGTCCGCAACTTGCTGCTCTCAGTGCTGGCGAGCACTTCAACATAAGAATTCGACCGCGGAAAACATGATTCTTTTCTGAACGATCGCGAAACAGTGGTTATGCCGACAGACGAGGGTCAACACCCATTAGGGAGGACACTTGGAGCGGCGCGGAGTGGAACCACTACGACGACGGGTCCCTGCCAGGCGCGGTATGCACGACACGACGAGCCGACCCAATGTACTGAGGACGCTAGGCAAGGGCCACAATGCCACTCACCCGCGACGACGATCCGCTCACGGCCGCACAACGATGTAACCCTTTCCCGTCATGATGAATTCGATAGCAAGCATGGATTGTTGGTATTACCACGGGGTACGTGATCTTTCAGCCCTCGGCCGCTATGCTCATGCCTAATTCCAGCACGCGTCCAATACGTGGTAGGTAGGTAGGTAGGTAGAGACGGCACCAGGTCCCAATTAGGAACGGCCGGTTGTGAAAACGTCAGAGGCGGGCAAGACCCTGTTTTCACACAGCAACTGAGTGGCCGTGAGGATATCTCCGCATTTAAGAAGGTGCTCACGGCTCTCTCGCCGCTGTTTCAAAGGCGCGAGGCCTCGATACCAACGTAAGGCTGGTTGCCCAACTACGGAGGGGAATACGGGAGGCAGGAAACAGTTATATTAATCAGCTCAACAGTACATAGTGGTATTAGGGGATGTAATCCGAATCAGAGTCGCTATCGCTTTCCATCGGGGGGTTGGCCTGTCGGGCACGAGTGGGCGTACAACCTGGGACTCTCCTGTGCCATGTCCGTAGCACCGGCAGCGGCTTGTCATGTCGTGGCCGTTCGAGCTCGAAGCTTTTGAACAGCTCCATTACCTCATAGACTAGCTTAGCCACTGGCGGTAGGCATATATCCTGGAAAATCAGGCCCCGAAGAATCTCAAGAGCATGATCCGGGTCTATGGGGCACAGAAGGTCGAGGTGTGGCAGACTAGGCGCCAAAAGAGTTAGTGCAGCGTTGCGTAGGGCTACCAGGTCCGGATCGCCTTCACAGAGCAGAATGGCATGTTCGGGCGACTCAATTGATGATCCACAGAGCCGACAGAGCCTCTCATCACGAGGGACGAAAGGATGATATCTGTCCGCACGTCGCACATCAGGAAAACGGTAGGGTTGTCTCTGGGCGTCTCTGCGTCTCTACGGAGATGCCAGAGCCATCAGAGACGTTCAGAGATGCCTTATCTCCGCGAGATGCGTACCTGTCTCCCGGAGATCATTTCTATCCCTAACCCTTGCTCTGGCCAGCTCTGAGAGATGGCTTACGTCTCTCAGAGACACTCAGAGACAGCAAGAAGCTGCTCAAAATTTCTTATTTTTTGCTCATTTTCGTCGCACATCAAGTAGTGAAAAATAGTAGCATTTAGAAGCATTAAACTAGGGCAACTAACATTGATATAAGTCTTAGTACTCTATCCAGTGCCATACCAATGCGCCACGGCGCGCTATCATGCCAATGCCTCCGGCTACACCCTCTTGTGCGGCATCCTCACGCTTACCGTTGATGGGTCCTCGTGCTGGTACTCGCTGTTGTTGCCGCTATCGTGGTCCTGGTTCATCCTCGCTGTCAGTATCCCAGCCATGGGAGATTTTCGGGAAAATTCGCTGAAATGTGGGTCAGAAAGCAAGTCGGGGAATTGCATACAATGAACAACTTACCTCCAAGGCCCGATCAACATATGGGTAGAGGCGCAATCTTCGCGCGGACGTCATCCATAGCCTGGGTGAAATGCGGGTGAGTCGGCCCAATGACGACGTAAGCGTTGAGGCGGATGCCTCGCCGGCGGGCATCTACGGCGAATGAATGAACCTAAAAACGAGTCAGAGAATGTTCAAAAACGGGAAAGAAACCGTTGACTCACGAGAAAGGCAGCCGCACACCATAATCATCTGTTCGTCGCGTCGCCGGAGAGGCTGGAAACAAGACTGAAAACTAATAAGGAAATGGCGTAGAAAGGAGAAGAATCAGCCGACGACTTACAAAGAGACATCACGAAATGCAGGTGCTGCTGAGATCGGGTCACATAGGCAAGCGCCGTGGTTGCCTGCGTGGCGTCGATATGCAGAAAGCAGGACTAGAGCAGTGGTAAGAAAATTAATCAAAAAGCAGCAGAATGCGGAGACTCACCAAGATATTAGAAAGGCAACGAAGAGCAACAAGAAGCTGCTGTCCACGGCGGGGCTACACAGCTAAGCGCTGTGCTCACCTCCCCGGCGCGGTGTCGTCCTCCGGCGCCTATAGCCTCAACGCGCTGTATTCTCACATCGAAATCTAGGGAACAAATTGTTAGTGAACGTGCGATACGCAAAAAGAAAGGTCAAACATACCATCAGCACTGCATACGTGTCCCCAAGAGCATCTGGTAGTTGTGTCGTCGTGCTCGCAGTCCCTATGATGTTGTACGCACAGTTCCCGTATTGTCGTTCTTGCAGCGCCGTGTCATGCTCGTAGTTGCCTCACAGTCGCCATGTCGTTGTGCTCGCAGCGCCATGTCGTGCTCGCAGCGCCGTGACATCGTGCTCACATCGCCCATGTAATTGTGCTCGCAGGCCTGTGTTGTCGGGCCTCGCAGTCGCTGTGTCGTCACACTCATAGTCGCCATGCTGTCGTGCTCGTAGTCACCGTGTCATTGACTGGTGGTGGCCGTGTCGTTGGGTTTGAAGTCGCCAGGCTTGGAGTCGGCGCGTACTCGTAGGTGCAGCTGCAGGATGGTGGACGACAAATGAGAGCAACGGACTTGAAAAATCTGAAACCGAACATGCACATGGGTGATGACGTGTCGTGCACGGACCCAGGCACACATCGGACTTAGGGCATTTGAAACTATTGCCGTGTATTGACCCCCACTTTATGTCGTACTCCGGTAACTGCTTGTCCCGGTATTTGGTGCTACTAAATACTACAGAGCAGTATATACAAGGATGTATAATAAATTTATCAGTTGGAAATTTTTTTTTTGAGGCATGCCAGAGCCATCAAGAAGGACTCAGAGATGCCCAGAGATCAGACCCTGGAGCCAGAGTTGATCGGAGCCATTGCTACCGGAGCCAGAGCTATCAGAGCAAACTCTACCGTTTTCCTGATGCAGCTGTTCAAGAGCCAGCGGGTGATCAGAGAGCAGAAGCCGTGTGAGCGCCTTCCTGTGTTTCGTGACGCGAAGCCGGAGGTAGTGTCTCACGAATATGACTCGATGCGCAGGCTTGTTCGGCGGAGGCAGAGGTTCCAGACGGTTCCAGAGAAGATATGTCCGATACGAGGAGTCAATCTGCAGCTGGAGACCCGTTTTCGCGATGTGCGTAACCTCTTTGATCATCTCATCCACTTGTATCGCGCTGTAAGTCCGAACGTCAGGTGGCAGCTTTAAGATCTCGGGTACGTCGTCCATTCCCAGCGGACGTGGTAGGTGATCAATCGCCCATTGAATATCACCCAGCCACGACCCGTGCTTCCCGGAGTGGAGATCAACACAGACGTCGAGTGTGAGCTTCGCCAGTTCGGATTCTGGTGAGTCGAGCAATTCGCGCAGGAGACGCAGCGCCATCGTGACCCGACGGAAGTGTAAGGGGAGTAGTCCAAGCTCAGTGAACAGCGGGGCAGTCATCGACTGTGCATTGACACTCAGCAGCCGGCGAAGCAGACTCAGTTGTACTGAGTACATATCTTCGACCAGCGTAGGCGAGATATCAAGGATAACGTCGGCTCCACTTATGAAGTAGGGGTCAATCCGTGCGTTATACAGCATGCGACCCTCAACAGGCGGAAGACTACCAATTACGCGTTCGATAGAGAACAGGGCGTTGCCAGTGCGGCGTGCGGCGCTCGTCATATTCCTACAGTGCTGGGCGAACATGTTTGATTCGGCTGAGTTGATCGTGATCCCCACGTACGTGTGCTCAGTAGTGTACGGCACCGGCTTACCATCTAGCGTTAGGCGGGGTAGCGGGTCCGGGATATTTCGTGGACGACCAAAAACCATGATCCATGACTTGCCAGCATTTACGTAGAGGAAGTTACGCTTGCACCAGGCCGCAAGGCAGTCGAGATGCGCCTGTAGACCCATCCAGGACCAC